>APFE030119018.1:54655-76862 GCA_000404065.3 Pinus taeda | reverse complement strand
ACTTGTGTTTAATTTGTGGCTTCTGTTAAGATTTGGAGTCGTGGCTTCTATTTAATTTGTGGCTCCTATGAAAGACAACAAAAAATCAAATTTAAAAATGATCCAAAAATTTAAAATATGCTAGAAATTTAAAAAATTAAATGAAGACAGATGTCAGTGAACATATAGAAATGTTGCCTTTCAATAAAACCAGAAAACATGCAGAACCCTGGTTTTATTCAATGGAGCACAACAAAGCTCTAAAAATTGGCACAAAAGCACACCAAGAAAGTGCCATGTCATGCTTAAAGGCCAAAGTGCAGTACTGCCTTTTAAGTTTTGTTGGTTGAGAACAGTCATAACAGCGACATAGATGACATGCGAAGCAGACCAAAAAATGGCACATTAACTGCTTGAAAATTCCTTAAGAAGTGTGTCTCCTTGAGTCCTTACCAAGCAAACATACTCAACAGTCAACACCTTATCTTATGCGAAAGAGATCCAAAAACTGTGCTCTCCATCACACCAACAGCAGTAACAGTAACACCCTCCTCTAGGGTTGACTTATCTCTCATTAAATCTCGAAAAAGGTGCTTGGAAATTGGAATAAGTAATTTACTAATTTTCAAGCTTGTTTATTGATCATGCAAAAATTAAAATAACAGAAAGTCTTCACAGGTGAATTTGACTTAGCCTGAGGTGTGAGCAACCTCCATAATGATAATAGTAAATTAGTAATACATAACTTCAATGGTAGAGAAGAGAGTTGAGATCCATGATGATACGGTATCTGACTTGAGGATCAATGGCGATGGCTTGAATTTTAGTGGCACTATAGAAAAGGATGACTTAGTTCTTAAAAGTTTCTGGATGGAAATGGATCAGGGTTTCTATGTAGTATAAGTATATAGTATAGAGTCTAGACTCAACAGACCTTGAAATAGGGTGTTTATCATCCTTGAACAAACTATGAAAGTATATTTTCACTAAGCTCTAAAAACATTCAGTTCCTGTACAAACAAGACCTACGGTGACTCTACTGCAGTGGCAGGGTTAGTTTGGTGTCTTGTTCAAATTTGAAGCTGTTACATTTGTGAAGATTTTGACAAGGAAGAAACAGGGATGTTGGGTTAGGATGTCTTACTGATATCTATCAAAGCCCCTGCCTCAAATCATTAGGGATAATTTTTATGAGCTCTAGAGGATAAGATGGAAGTGGAAAAATTGTCCCTTCTGATTATTAATATTAACATCAACGATAGGTTTACTGGAAATAATAAATAGTGGCTAACAAGTATCATCATCATCTTGAAAACAAATAGTTTGTTGGTTCTCTCAGCCATGACAATGACAGTGTTCCTAATTGTTATGAATAATATCTGAATGGAATTTTGATTAGAAATCTTGGATTAGATAATCTCCGAAGAGTATGGACTCCAGATTCATCTTGATGATTGTATGCAAAGCATCGAAAGTGTAGACAAGGATTTTGTGCACTAACAAAGGTTGAATTGTATATGATTTGAATCCGAGATCGATTGGAATGTTTGTGTAAGCACGAATGTGCCTTGTAGATGATTATGATAGTGATTAATTCCTGGAACAGAAGTTGTATAACTAGAACATATGCCTGTGCATGAGGATGGTAAAATATACACGAGACCCTGTCGTGATATGACAAGAAGACACTAAGATAGTGACCTGTGATAGTTGACTCTGCGTTATATATCAGGCAGATACATATATGGCAGGCATGCCGCATAACTGTTATATAATATATAAATGGCATTGCGGTTGCCACATTAGCATCTGTTCTTCTCTGCGAGTCTGCTGTATCGAGATTCGCATCACCTGATCACGCTGGCGGCTGCACAATATCACGATTCATCATTATATATATATATTATATAGAGAGAGGAGTTACCTGAAGGCTCATGCAGGTATACGATATCTCGATTCTCAACAATGCAGCGTCGAATGCAGCTCCGAGGCTCTGCGGCGGTGTCGACTGTGCGGTGTCTGGACGCTGGACGCGGGACTATGGACGCGAGACGATGAATTATGAAATAGCTCGATAAAGTGATAAACGCGACAAACAGAAACCCAGAACCCGATAAACCTAAACCCAAAAATTTTGGCGGGACTCGGAAAAAAAACGCAGAGTCGGAATAATCGGCATACTGCGAGTCAAAATCGCGTTGATCACGAGTCAAACTCGGTCAACGCGATTTGACTCGGGAAGATTCAGTTTTGATCGTTTCGTGGCCGAGCAGAGTGGGAATCGCGATTAATCGGCAAAATCACCGATTCTTGTTTCACTGCTTAATACATAGACATAGTTTCTTTATATGTTAATTTCTTTTTATTTTATATAGAGTTTCTTTTGTTAGAATATTAATATATATGTAATAATTCCTTTGTATTTAGTTTAATATTTTATTTTTAAAATTTTATGTAATAGAATTATATGCATATATTATGGTCAAGTACCCCATTATGTTTGTAAGTTGGTATTTATTGTACTAGTTAATTCGTTATCCTAAATATAGACACATTTTAATGATATTAATCAATATGTATACTAGTACAGTACAGGCGATGCATGCATATGTAGCTATCATATGCATGCCTCGCGTGCATGCTAATATCACTATGCTTCTTTTAATTCGAGATGGGTTGTTACATTCTTGTTTTGCCGAAGTTTGGCTATTTTGTCTTTCTCTTGATCTTTCAACTTTAATTTATCGGTACAATGCATTACATTGTTTTGTAGGAGTGATGATGGGCGTTTAATTTTGCAATTTGGATTCCATTTTCTTCATTTCCTTATTAAAATCTGCATGTTGTTTCTTAGGTGTTGCCATTATCTGTTTCATCATTTCACAGATCTTCATATCTATTTCTGACAATTGTTTCACTTTGATTTTCAACTAAAGTAAAAGTTTGTAACATTTTATACAGACGACTTTTTGATTTCTAAGTGACTCTGGACAATTAGGATATCTTTTTGAATAAAAAGGACATTTTCAAAAGAATCCACGGTCCTCTGCAACATGCATCTTTTTGCTTTTTCTTGACTTCTTTTTAACTCTTTAACTTCTTTTAACATCTTTTAGTTCTATAATAATGAAATATATTTCAATCTATTTATTTATAACCTTTGCCTTTCTTAAATCACTTATTTAATATTTTTTTTTCCTTTTCTTCAAAGCACCAAATATTATACCTTATAAATAAATACTTGGTCAAACCCTCACTTTAGTATCGGTTAAGATAAAAAAATTCATTAATGCCTCGCTCCAATGAATATTGTGTATCCCTTTATTACCACGTGCTTGTATTTCGGATGGTGTGATGGTTAACCAATATGACTGAGTGATATACTGTTATTTTTTTGATTTGGAAATATTTTTAAAAATGAAATGACGTCTGGAACACTCTAATCGGTGTGGACTATTAATAGCTTGAGTAGCTTTGAATAACTTTGTTTTGAATCTTTTTTATCCTTTTTGAATTAAAGTTAAAAATGGTCTCTGTTACAGTTTTTTTTTCCTTTTTCCTTTTAATTATGTCCTTTATTCTTTTTTGATATTTTAGTTTTTAATTAATATTTTTTTCCTTCATAAAATCACCTTTTATGGTTTCACGTCAACCTCTTTTCCTTTTGGTATAATGAAGAGCTTTAATTCCCTTGAGTAAGATAACTCCAAACCTAAAACTTCAACCTTACGTGAATTTGATTTAATTATTAAATGACAGATTTGATTTAATTACTAAATGACAGATGGTATAATTTATCAAAGGTTGCAGTGTTTTGAATTTTGGTTGCATCCTCACGTCCTTTCCTTGATCCCAGAATTATGGACTTGGGAAGTCGATTGAGAAAGATGTAATTACTGCCACTAGCAGTCAGACAGTTCTTGCAGACTAGTTTTAAAACTAATGAACGTTGTATGGATGAATCAATATGGAAAGTTATAGTGGCAACAAAGCGGGACTTGGTGGTGGCTACAATGACACTGGGCTAGACGATAGCTACAACAACGCTGTTTGACTGAACTGTGGATGGGGTGTAGAATGGTGGGGAACGATGGTTTAGGCAGCTGATTGGCAGCGCGGGCAGACGATGGACCAGGGATGCGGCGGGGGCGTGTACGATGTGGTTGGCGGGCGGCGTTGGCTTGTAGGCAAGGTAAGTTTTGTTTCGTATTTCTTTTAATATATATATTTATATATATAACTTTTATTTTGCTAACTCTTTTTTTTTATACTTTATGATTTTGTCAACTTTCCCCTTTCCTCAGATTATTTATTTATTTATTTTATATAATCTTCTTTTCCATAATTTTTTTATCCCCTATATATATGTATATATATATACCTTTTTTTTGTCTGACTCTTTTTTATCTCTTTTTATCTTTTTATTTTTTTTGATATGGCCAAGGGCGTGAATGAAGAAACTGGCAAAAAGGAGAAACTCCAAACTCTTGTAACGAGATGCTTCAACGACAACAAGGTTGATGAATTTCGACAATCAAAAACCTGGATCGGAGAACACGACTTTGATACCAATGTAACGAACAAAATTCGTATACGTAGCAGAGAGATTCAAAATATCTGAAATATAAAAGTATCCATCATAGAATAATATTAATATATATATATATATATATATATATATATATATGTTTGAATGCAAAAGAGATATGAGACGATTGATTGTTAGAAATGAGTGCCCGCTTATGTACCTAGGCAGGTGGCCCTTCATGAATGGTCATGTCCTTAGAGACATGCCTTTTCATAAACTAATTATTAATTAATTAACTATTACTATGATTATTTATTTATTTATATTATTTTTATATAAATTATATTCACAACACTTTGGTTTTCAGACTATGAATATGACTACATATGAGAATGGGTTGTTAATGCATTTTCAGCACAAGGAATGAGAGAAAGGTACCCTAAAAGGTAGTAATTTAATTCAGGAATAAAATAACCATTAAGTATTTATATTCATTGGTAAAAGAAGTATTACCTCTTGAAGCAGGGAAGTGATTGACCCATGAGCAAAGGGGAGAGAAGAAATGATGACTATGAAGTTATGAACTTATCAAGAGTCCATTCTTATAAATATTTTTCTCAATACCACCGAAAAGCATTTAAGGAATCCTGAAGAAAGCAATTTCAATGGACTGGAATCAGATTCAACTAAGTGTTTTGTTGTATATTCTTTGCCCAGCATATTTTACGAAAGTACTTTTACCAGCATGGTTATTTAAATCCTGGTAAGGCTTCAAGATGCAGCACAAGACACAAAAGAATTTGAACTAATAAGAGTGTAACATAGCATTTATAGTTTAGTTAAAGAACACAATCTTGCATATTTTTTCAATATGCTTTGTTGTTGAACACAACCCAGCCTTTAATTGCTAGAAAAATATTGCATGTCCATAACATAAGTCAGTTTGTTACAGAACAGTATTAAAACTGGTCTGAAGCAAACACAAGTAGCAAGTCCCTTTACCAACAAGTTATGATATGTTAGTGGTTTCTTCTGTGTCTGCCTAATCCAGTTCTATAAACTTGCATAAGGCTGAACAAAATTGAGTTGTACTGTTTTATGCATGAACCATTCCTTTTCCTGTAGGAGGAAACAGTTCCTGATATTAGTGATCTGTTTATCGGTCTACTGCTGTTGGAAATAACTCATGCAGGGTTTCTGTTGCGGGAAACAGATTCAGCAGCAAAAGATGTCGGATTCCACATAATCTGGTGCAGATTGACAATCTGGATTCCATTCTGTACCAGAAACCGGGGCAACGCCTTAGGATGGAAAAACTAGTAAATCTGATGTTTAGTCTAGTGGTTTCTCTTTCTTGCTAGCACTCATTGAAATTCTAAATACTTCTCTACTGCTTATCTGTGATCCCTGACTTTACTCTAAGCTCCACTGGTGCTTATTACCAATTGCTCTGTTTTGTTCAAGTTCTTTATGTCCGATTATAATTATTCTGCATATTACTTTGTAGATTGATTTCTTGATTTCTTTAAGTTGGAGGATCACTGAGGCTTCCATTGGGTGTATGCCACTCCATGCAGGGTTTCAAGAGAGTACTCTATTCAAGTTTCAAACTGTATTACATAGCTGGCGTATGGATCTACTCTTGAATCTGGAAACATATAGTTCCATATACTGATTTTGCAAATATTTCACAGTTCCAGTTTATCAGATTGGGTTATAAAATATGACTTTTCATTCGGCTTTAGAGGTTGCAAAGAACGTATTGAACTGGAGTAGGTCAGTAGGAATGATGCTATAGTTTGTACCCTCCAGTTGTGATTTGTATGGTGATTGGGGATTGCTAGCTACACCAACAATGTGTCTGAGATGTTTCTTTGTTGGTTGTACAAACCTTCTCTTCACACTTAGTATACTATGGAAAATAATTGCACAGAGAAGTGGGAAGCAGAGTTGAAAGGGTTTTTGTTGTTTTCCCTGTTTCTTAGACAGGGTGTTTATCATGTTAATTATAAGTGAGTTTTCACATCAAAATGACATCTTGAAGAAGGCCAACACTTGAACCTTGTAACTGAAGCCTTTCCATAATGAGAAATGCTTCTTGAGGCAAGACTTGAGGAAAGAAGGCTAGGAGAATCTGCCAATTGGAACTTAGGGTTTACATGGATGACCTGAACCAGTCATTAGACCTTTCTGGGATCAGTTGGACCTAATTCCTTCATTGTGGTGAGATTTAGCACTGACCTGCTGTCTATTTTCATTAAAACATATCTGGTTAAAAAGTAACATGCTTCCCTGAAAATACACTTGAATTAACTTTCAAAATCGACCAGAACCATGTTGGAAAAGTAAAAATTGAAAAACCTATCATACATGTCCCTTGTTCTCAAAATTTTTATGCACTATTATGGTCGAAGTTTGTTCTGGTTATGATTAAAATTTTGACATCTGCTCTGATGATATAGTAGAAATTCTGGGTTTCATATTGGTGACCTAGTTCTAGTATGGGCATGACACTTATCATTTCATTGGAGCTTTTATACGCATTGACATTGGGTGTAAAAGGTGCACGTTATTCCTTATTTACATGATTGAATGAATACAGAAAGCAGATGTGAAAGGAGATCCTTAACTGTGAACATATTCATTTTCTGATTGACTTGGATCTGGCTATGATTGCAATGCCTAATGAAGAATGTAAGAGCCAAATGCAAGCACATTCGTTTATAGTCTTTCATATTGTTGAGGGTCTATGATATAAGAACTCAGAATTATAAAGTTGTTATAACCTGTGTTAAATCATATAAGCTAACAAGAACCAGATATTTCTACTTTTGGATGAAACAGTTAAGCATTAGAGGAACATAAACTGTTTTAAAAGATGGTTGCTGGCTAAGCAATCTGGCACTGTTGTGAGTGCAAATGTTCAATATCTTTACAAGGTACACTGCAAGTTTCTGGTCTCAGATCTTAGAGATCAAGGGAAGCAAATAAAGGTTGATCAGTGTGAGGGGACAAGATATTCCGTGAAAACTAAAGGAGAGTCATTTCCATATCAATATGGTGGCAGCAATGTTTTCAATTTTTATGTAATGTTCCAAAAAAAGAAATAACAATGATAAACAAAGTAAAATACCATACAACACCGAAATATTTAAACAACAAGCAAACACCCACAATTTACACCAGAACTGCACCAAAATTCAGCGATTTTATTATATATGGAGAAGAGTACAATGCATGAAATGTGTGCACCTGGGCTTGCCAAAGCAAGCTTAAGCAATCCCAGGTGAGGAAGGTGCTACCCGGATGGAAAGGCTTCTCCTCAATGTTGCACTGGCCCTGGAAATTCTGCAACTGCTGGCTGGAAGAAACCCCTGATTAAGCCTGCAAAATTGCTCAGGAAATTCTGCCAAGCTAATCATGAGCTCTCCACCAAAAACTCAGAAAGTCCCAGAAAGAGTTTGGCCTATCTCCAAGCCAAAGTCGAACCCACAAAATGGTGCAAATTCCCTAGTTAACTAGCAATTCGCCCTGCTATAAGAAATAGGATTTCAGGCCCGAATATTGCCTAGAATTGTTTGTAAAATTAGTTAGAGACTCCTCTCAATAAACCCATAAAAACCCATAAAGGGTTTGGGCTGAATCCACCGAACCCCGGTAACCTCCCAACAAGTGCAAATTGCCCAACTTGGACAGAAAACGCCCCACAAAACTGATACTGCTGAATTAAGTCACATCCACCACTGGAAATCTCTCCCAACTTTGGCTAAATTCTCCCCTGAGGAATACCTCCAATCTCTGACCCTTATCTCTCCTCAACCTCTATTCCTCTAGTCTCTGTGCGTAGAATTTCGGCCCCAAAGAATTCTCTCAACTCAGCCCTGCTAATCCCCACAAAATCTCCAGCTAAATTAGGGGAAAAACTCTTGCAAATCCTTCGGTGTTTTGCTCCATAATTGATCTCCCCACAAGCAATTTGAACCACTTTTGCGCCCTGCAAGAAAAATGTACCAGCTGAAATAACCTACAAATATGCCCAATGGAAACTCTGAATTGAGCTCCCCAAATTGCCTCACTGGGGAGATGCTCGAAGTTCTCCGAAATGAGGGTGGAATTCCCGCTCAGAAATTCCTTGTGCTGAACAACACGGTTGTCTTGGCTAAGCAGCTCAAGAGAGCCAGTGTTGAATTGTCAAATGATCAAAGATACCAAATGGAGGCCTCCAAGCTCTATTTATAATTGCTAACCTTCTCCCTTAGTGGTCTCCACCTTCCACTAATAAAATATTATTTTGCCGCCATTCCTCATTAAAATAATGTTTTCTAATTTTCTCCTACAAAATAATATTTTCTCCTTCTATTTAATATCTCCAAAAATTGGCAAAACTCTTCAGTGAATTTTGCACTCACAAAAAGAATTGGGAAAATTGCATTTTACCATAATTTTTTTATAAGATGCTATCTGTATCTCTGGCTCAAGTGAATTAATTTCATGAAAAACTTTCAACAATGGTGTATATCTGACCTTAAAACACTGTAGGCTTTGCTAACTCTAAATATTCACTATCAGATGAGTTGAGAAAACAGGTTGAGATACATGAATTATTTGCAGAATAGAAAGGGTATTGTCAAGCATCACAAGAAAACATTTTTCTGTGTAAAGGCAAGACTCGTATTCTCTGTCAACTAGGGGTTGTGTTCTAAGTTGTCAGCAGAAGTATAAGAACATTAAAGATGGTAGCAATCAAGTAAGTATTATGTAAGTATTTGCTTGATGATTTATATCAGTTGGAACCACCATGTAAAAACAGTGGTAGACTTGTGATGAAAGGTGGAATTATGGTTTGTCTTCTAGAAAAACCAGCTATCTCAAAAATGTTCATTCTGTGAAGCACTCTAGATTCTAGGTGCTCCTCTATTATAAGTTAAACTGGTATGTTTGGAGAATCCCCTTGGGAACATTCCTGTTCATGGCATTTCCTATAACATGCATCAAAGAAGTCAACGGATGCACTATATAAATTAGTCTTTGGATTGATATTGGTTACTTGGCTAGAACTTTTGAGAATTCGTTTTTAGTACTGTATAACTGGGAAACACTCTATTATCCTACTCTGCTACATTTATCTTCCTTCTAAGTAGCATGCTTTTGTGCATGTATGGTGGGTTATGACTTTTCTTCACGTCCACTGAAAAATTACTATGTATAGTGCAGAGCTTCCACATGAACATGGGTTCATTGTGGAGACAATGTTAAGTTGTTTGTTGGCATGTCTTACAACATCTGTAAGTGGACAATTGTGGCCAGCTCTGATTTAAAAATGGATTTTGATCCCAAATGGAACAGATTAGTCACCTCATGAAAGGTTGCTCAATATCAGTTTTCCATAAGAAGTATGTGTCTGTTAGTCGAAACACAACCCACACACTCCTTTCTGGTTAAATTATCCATTTGTTCTAAAAGATTCTATTCCCATGCAGAGGTGCAACAATGAGAGTATTGTAATCAGCAGCAATCCATGCCCTAAAAGCTATGTTACCAGATCCGGCAGCAGGGGGGCCAAGATCCACGGATCCTCGGATCTGATCCAGATACGGAGAAATACGGATGAAATACGGCAGGAGGAGTTCAGCGTTGGGTTTGGAGTTATTCACTGTTCAGAAGGGGGCTTGATACAAAGTGCGATGTTATATTGTTCAAAGTTCAAACAGATTGCAACCAAGTTTGGCAAGAGAGCCAGAGAATGGAGCTGCTGCTGATAGAGCCCGAGACAGGATACTGGTAACTCCCGGAAGTTTACAAATTGCAGACAGATAGATAACGCGCCCCTGCAAAGATATTTCCCCTATATTACCCGTGAACCACCTCAGAACCAGCGGAAATTTGAAGCGGAAACCAGAGTTCTTTTTCATCGTATTTTATTATAAAAGTAAGGAAATATACAGTAAAATGTATGCACTATGCCCGAAAATTCCGCCGATTTATATCCGCCTCCCGAAATTTTTTATATACGTATATATTATATACAAATACCGAATCTGATAATTTTTTATACACATATTACATATATACAAAGGCCGAATCTGATAAATTTTTAATTTTTTATATCCATATATTATATTACAAAAGAGTGCGTGGAAGTTAAAAAAATTGATCATTAGAAACTAAATAACAAAAGTTTTTGAAATGTTTTATAAGTTTAAGTTCAAAGAATAAACCCTGTATATTTTTATTTTAATAGAATTTATTAGTATGTACGTTTATTTAATATTTATATATGTATGTAGAATTTAATAAAATAAAATATGTATATTTTTATTTTAATAGAATATATATACATTAATTTAATTTGGTATCATATATTAATATGGCAAAGATTATATATGAATACAAAACATGGTATCTCTATGTCCTATTATCTTATTATTAGATATATTAATAATAATTGCATTATTCTAATAATAATTGCTTTATTGCACCGAGAAGTGTTCTACCATTCAGGAAGATATTCATATTGTAGTGGTGTGTTAAAACTTAAATGAAGTGTATTTTAATTTTTATTATTTAATTGTGTATTAATAATTATTAATATATTATAATTTGAACTTTAAATGCATCATTGAGTAAGGTAATTTATAGAGCATTTATGATATTGTGATGTTAAAACTTAAATGAGGTGTATTTTAATTTTATTATTTAATTGTATATTGGTAATTATTAATATATTATAATTTGAACTTTATATGCATTACTAGTAAGGTAACTTATAGACTATTTATGATATTATGATTCTTTTTGTTACTTTGTATAAGGGAGGATGCATCATTTCAGTGTTTTAATCTTCATATTTATCATTCAGTGTTCTAAAAGTTTTTGATGGAGTATTTGATATTTTAGTTCTGAAGTGTTTTTTAAAATTTAGAAAATGTTATTATTTTTTTTTATGTGTACGTGACGTATCCTTGGCGTATCTGGATCTTGGATTTTCAAAAAACTAGCGAATCTGGATCCGGATCTGTATCCGTATCCGAATCCGTATCCGAATCGTGGTAACATAGCCTAAAAGTTCTGGTAACCTTACATTTCTGGCTAGCATACTTAACCACTTCAGGCTTGTGGCATACCATGCAGTATCAATTTGTAAAGCAAGTACAATGTAGCTTATTCTTAATTGCTGATCTCTTATGAAGGATCAGTCACTTAAGTATCTCTAGACTTAAAAGGAGAGTGGTGCTTTCAGATACCTTGATGCTTCCTGATCCATCTTGTTTAATTATCTTGAATGGTCCATTTCCAGTTAAGATGGTCTGTAATGCTATATGTTGGTTGGATCTTAGAATAAAGCTTCATGGTTTTGTAATCCATTAATGCTTCCCGCAGTGCTTCAAAAATCTTTTCAAATAGGTGTATGAGCATCCAAATTAACAAACCTGGGAGCAAAAGTGCAGTGAATGTTGGTCTCTCCATAACTTAGAGCCTTTGGACTGGTTGAGAGTTTTTGAAGATAGGTATTACTCAAGTCTGGAATTTTTTTTTTATTTTCGGAATCAATTAAACTTTTTTAGCATTGGGAATAGGTTGTACTTTTTTTCTTCAGGACTTCAGCTTTCTCTTTCATTATATGATGCTATTGAAGAGATCCCTATATAGAAGCCTGCATATGATTTGTATTTGACAGCAATAGCAATAAATGATGTCTCTTGATTGGGCACAACTGATTCCTTTTGCACTTGGATGACATAATTATAGGCGTCTTTTTATATACCATTAGTAAACTTATCAAAGGAATCTTGATTCTTGACACATGTTCCAGTATTTGTAGTTCCTATTCTTTTATCCCATTGCAAATAATAGATTCTTAAAATGGAAATTGTTACTTCAGGCTTTGCTTTTCACCAGCACCATGCCCAACATATTGGCAGACAATTTAACCATAGAAGCCTCCTGTGTCAGTATTACAGCTCTTTCTAGTCACCCAGTCCATGATAGTAAATACAAGGAACAAGACATTTTGATGGCAAAATTGAGATTTGAGTGATTTTGACTAAAACACAAGGTACATAAATATAGATTGCTGTCTTTGTATTGTGGGTCATTATATTGGTAGGGCTTAGAATAAACTGAATTTAAGTGCTCTGTTTCTAAGGATACATCAACAAACATCAAATTTGCAAGGTCCAACTAATGGAACCAACACTTATACCACTTTTGAAACAAACCGACTTTGACTGTACCATATGTGATATGATCTGTGAACCTTTAGAAAACACTAATCTTAATATGTTGGGAGTACAGGTACTAAAAGCAGACTAGTTCACAGATGTATCTGTAGATTCCAATAAAGTTTGCATGGAGGATAAAAAAACAGAAAGTTGGAATAACATCCAGTTGGATATGAGATACAGAGAATTTGATTTACTGTGCACTAAAAGCATCCCCAATAATTTGTTGTGCACTAAAAGCATTCCCAATAAGAAATTACACGAATTATACGCAAGACATTGGAGTTCTATGCAATTTAAACAAAAAAATTCTTTTTCTTATAACTCAGTGACAGAGAATTCTGTTAATTATACCGAAATGATTATAATTAGTATGGCAGGAAGTAACAAATGGAATGAAAGAGGGCACACGAGTTTTGTAGAAGGGCATGTTTTCAAAGGCATCTGAAATGGATGGGATTTGATTCAAATTTATTGAAGAGGAAGAATGGCGAAATAGTGAGTGCATCTGTTGGGAAATTTCTGGACAGTGGAAGGTAAGTTCAAAGATAGCAAATCAGTTGGAAGGCTATGAGAGGTTGGTTCAAGAGACTTGTGAGTGTATGGGCATGGCAGCAATTTAGTGGTATTTCAAACAGCGTAGATGTTGAATGTTAATTCAAGGATAACAAAGGGGCAGAATGTTTGCCAAATATGATTGCGGATATTGCAATGATTGGAACAAAACTGTCAATTGTGCACAACTTCAGAGATGTTTATTCAAGCTTGCGTTTCAAGCTCAGGTTTTAAAAATGGTTGTGATTAATTATATAATCTTATGGTCAGCAGAAATATTTGTGAATGCATCGGCGTGGCAGCAACTTATTGGTATTTCAAACAGTGCAGATGTTGAACATTCGTTCGAGGATAACAGGGGCAGAAAGTTCTGACAAAGATGACTCCGGATATTGGAAAGATTGGTACAAAGCTGTCATCAGTTCACAAATTCAGAGATTTATTCAGGTTCAGGCTTCAAGATCATGTTTTAAATATGGCTGCGATTTATTATACAATATTATGGTCAGTAGAAATATTTGTTGTCAAAATAGGTCCTCTGTAATTTTGTTTTTGATCTTTCCTTTAACTTGCTAAATTCTTAAATAAATAGCCAGAAGTCTTACATGGAAAAGAATAATTGTGCTAGCACAGAACAGAATGTTAACTGGGGTTCATTGGCTTATGAGTCATAACAGGTGCATCATTATGCTTGATTTGAATGGAAGCAATACAAAATACCTCATTGAGAGTGTGAAGATGAATACTATGATGCTTATCATAGACAACAGTTCACAAAGGATAAGCTGACATTTATTTCTTGATATGGTGTTGAGAGCAGTTTGGCCTGATGTCATGAGTTAATTAAACATGTGAAATTGAACAATTTGACATGCAGAAAAGGTGAAATTGGACACTTCAACAGGTTCCATTATTTCTCTAAGGAAGATTTCATCTTCATGACACACTTTTTCACCAAATATTGTTGTAGGGAGTTTGGATGAGGTTATGCAGATTTGTTTCCATTATAGAGGCCATTGCTTCGATCATAGGGCTAGGAAATCTATGAGACTGAACAAGTGGTTCAGCTAGATTTTGTGAATAGCTTTTTGGGCCTATATTGATGGGAAAAAATTATTTTACAAGGAACATATGATTGTACAGCTTGCATTAGAATGTAGCATGCCCAAATCATGGTAATTTTGTTTGAAAAATGAATGGCTTGGAAGCTTTTTGGTTGAGAGGGTTCATTGGTGTGACAAACCTAGCAAGTTGGATATGGGTCATCTTGGTCAGGACCAAGAAATATAGGGATGTACTGTAGGCCCAATTACATAATAGAGTTTTCTGTTTTAAAAGAAATGTCATTGACTTATTTGCATTAAAGTATCCTTCTATGTAGAATCTAGATAACTTAGATAAGATAATTTTATTGATGCCCATGAATGACCAAAAACATAGGTCAAAGGGACTCAAAAGTACAATATATAGTGACAAACTGTGAGAGTTCCAAAGCAACTCGAAGAAGATAAAAGGTCAAATAAAATAAACTAAACCACTGAGTAAACCACTACTAAATAAGAGAAAGCATAATCATAGATACAACATGATAAAGGGTTACAGATTATCATAAGCATAAAATGAGAGAGGGGAAGAGGAAACCTTACTGTACATATCATAACCGAAGGTGGAAGAGGAAGGCTTAGTGAACACGTAAGCAGCAGAGCTAGAAGTAGAGTTGGAAGATGAAGACATCCTTGCTGTACCACCAACCAAAGTGAACACGCTAATACACAACATGATGTTGTATATAAGGGAGACTCTAGGGTTGGGAGGACATGATTATATACATGTGGGAGGAAGTTAGGAACAATCTGCCAAGGCTCAACTAAAATCTGAGGGGTCCCAACAAGAATTCGATAATGTAACACCGAGATCTTGAAGTCCGGTGGGCCATTGATCTGTGTTGAAAATAATATCCTATGAAATGACTCGAGTGGGCAAGTCTGTCAACCAAAGATTGAGAGGAGGTGCATGGTCTCATCATTCTGGTTTTGAATCGTTTGAAATATTTGCATGCTGCTAGTTGGCACCAATAGACGATACAGCAGAAATGTAAGTCATTTAACTGGTGAAGTATGTCTTGGTAGGCCCTAATAGTCTCAGCCTCATGTATCTGAACACCTCTTATAAAAAGCTAGGCATATTTGCTCTAGATAAAATAGAAGGGATCTACGATGGCAATCTGCTGTGATAGACAAAGAACAAGGTGTATGTGTATCTCCTTAAGGTTGAATCTCTTAGAGTTTGAATCATATTGTGGAAGAAGACAAGTTTGAAAATATTCTTGAGGTGAAAGGAATGGGTGACAAACTCTTCCCCGATTGATGGCTTGTAGGACTATCTTTTTGTATCAAATCAAGCATTGGAACCTAAGAGTTTAGACTTGCTCAAGCATTACCTGGTCAAGTTAAGGTAAGTTAGGCCTTCGGATCTCAAATTAGTAGGTGTGATAAAAGAGTTGAAGAGATGCATCTTGGAAGAGATGTCTTGAAAATGCACATGAAAGCATTAATACTCGATTACAAAGGATGACCCATATACCTTGTTGAGTGAGGACAAAGATCCTTTGTTTGAACAAACCTCTACTTGTGAATTGAACCCCCTTTGAAGGAAAAATATTGTTTCACAAAGAGCTCTTGGACAACAGTGAACATTATAACCTTAGTTTTGCTAAGGTTCAACACCTTTTCCCTAAGGTCATGGAATTTGAGAAGGGTATTAGTCTATCTTTGATGCTCTTTGGCTGATGAGGCAATAAGGATTATGCTGTCAAAATATAAGAGTATGATATAGGAGTACACTATTGGGATCTTTCACTTGGATGTGTTCCTTGAGGAAAATCTCAAGCTCATTCATGTAAATTGCCAATAATGTTAGGGAGAGATGACAATCTTAAACTATATGATGCTTCGAGTAAGACTAAAGAAAATTAGGATTTTCATTGGAATGAAAAAGAGAAAATATGTTTATTGTTTTACTATGAACATTTCTCCGATTGCCTTGTTTTGCTGAACATTTTAGGATAGAAAATAACAATCAATTTACTAAATAGGTCTTTTGGTAGGATTGCTTGCACGTTACTCTAGTAGTAGACACATACACCTCAAACTTTAGCATTTTCTCTCGACCAAGACTACAAGTGACAAGTTCATTTGACTTGTAGGCCTTCTTGAAGGATCATCACAAGCATTTACCAGAGAGTCCCTTAGCAATTTGTAAATTGCATGGGAGGAATATACATGTTTGATGATATGGGAGCTATCTTTTAAAGAGATGATATTAGATTAGCTGGTACTGTGCATTAAGATCCATAATAATTGGTTGAGTCCTATTTCGACCTATGGTAGGCACCTTCCCAAGCTAAAGTTAAAAGTATATTATGATACAAGGGAGCTAATGTCCTTGATTCTGTCCTAATCAACTAGAATCTACTTTTGTATATTTGATAGCTCTCATTTATTCAAATTTCCTTAGTAGACAACGCTATTCTAAATTTCTATCATTTCCAGTCTAGACTAACCTCCATTGCCCCCCTTTCGAGCCCCCCCTCAAACTACCATCCTTTTCCATGATGGAGACATCTACGTCTATCTTACCAATCTTCACCAGGTACCCTCTTTCATTTCTTGTCACTTGAGTCAATGTCCTCCAAATATGTCCTCCTCTCTTTTGCTATTTAGGAAGCCACACTTACTCACTACACACAGACACACACACTACTAAAGCCCTCTCTTGTTCCCCAAAACCAAGATCCAACCAAATGAATCGATGGCATGATTGAAGAATTTAAGGCATATCATACTTGGCTCCACCACATTCTCTTACATGATCTTGAGTCCCATACTTCAGAAATGTTATTGTTATTTGCTTTGGTGCAAAAAAATCTCTTTGTTGTTCAATAGGTATGGGCTTTGTGTATATTCTTTCGTTGTTCTCCCAAAACATTTTGGTGCCCCCTCTTTCCTTGCCATTTTAGTCTATCCCTCGACCTTGACCGTCAGGTCATGTTCACCCATATGACCATCCTTTATGTTGTCCACAGAAAACCCCATATCTAGGTCGGTTCTCCCTTTTGGTTACATGTTTTGGAACTGGGATATACAATATGTGATAAGGAACATGAACACCATCACAATAGCAATGAGGATGGTTTAGTTAGAGTTTCTCATCCATGAAATTCGATCATTGGTCCAATACATCATTGATGTATTGAACCATGTCGTTTACTCTAGATTTCTACTTGTTTGGTCCCACTATACTATCCTCTTGACCCACAAATCGGGGCCTAGAGTTGATTTGAATAAATATTGACTATCATGGTGGGTCACACTTTCTCCAAGCTATATGCCATTATCCTCTAGTGGAGACAGTTAGTGATTCTTGAGGAGGGAATTCTTTGAGGCGAGGTTTAGGTAGGTTCTTGACCTTGGTACTGTTGAATTTTGTAGCTGTGGTCGGTCATCATAATGTTCATTTGTACTTGTAATAATAAAATATAAATTGTATTTGGTAAAAGAAAAAATATTTTAAGCATGTTCTTCCTGCTTGCGAGAAAAGGAAAATATTTATTTTTATATTCAAAAGAAAATTTCATAAGGCATGTTCTTCATGACCTTATCAAGAGTGGGAAAATGAAAATTTAAATGTGTATTCTAAACAACAAAAGAATCCCAAGTCGACCTCCCAAGTGATGAAGTCGGCCTAGCCTAAGAGGCACCTATTCGACCCCTTCTAGCATGTATATATAGAGACCACTTGATCTCCACTCCAAGGAAATTCACATCTCATCTCATCAAGTATATTTTTGATCTAGCATAGCAAAGGAGGGCGAGGAAGAAGAAGGCCAAGTTGAAGAAGAAGAAGAAGCCAAGTTCAAAGAGAAGTTTCCTCACACGTGTCATATTGAAGGTTGGCAATTTTTGTGGTAATGTCTAATCACAGGTCCAAAATTCAGAGATAAAGGAGAGGCCGAAATTTAGCCCTAGTGCAGAGCTAGAGCGAGTTTGTGAAGAGGCTCCTTGAAGAGATTTGGTGAAGCTTGACTTGGCATCTTGTGTTTGTCATCTTGCTGGTTAGTTTGACTTTGATGTATATCTTGTTGCATTGTTTCTCTAAGGAAAAACTTGGTTGGGTTTTTCCCCCTAGTGGGTTTTCCCAGGGTAAAATCTTGTTGTCTCTATGCATTGCGATCTCTATTTCTCTATTGTCTCTATGGTTGAATTTTTGAATGTGTAATTGCTTAATGATACATTGAAAGTGCAAAATGATCATCTACATCATTGGAAGTAATTATCAAGTTTCAAAAATAAGTGCTTGTTTAATTTGTACTAGAAAATCAACATGGTATCAGAGCTTTGGTGAAGGAAAGAGCACAAAGATCATTCTTGAAGGAGACTTACCTTGAGAGCACTTTGAAGAAACCCTAGATCTATAATCAAGTTGCATCCATGGCTTCTATGAAATCAGAGAACAAGTTAGAAGGGGCTACTAACTTTTGAGCTTGGAAGACAAGAATCTACCTAATTCTCGCAAGGGAAGTTCTTCTGGAAATTGTGTAAGGCAAGGTGACTAAACCTACAGATGATGCAGGAAAGAAGAAGTACAAGAAAGATGACATTACTGCGATGATCATCATTGTGGACTCCATCAAGGGTCATCGAATTCCATACATCTCACAGCTTGACACTTCAAAGAAGATGTATGATGCTCTAACCAGTTTGTATACCATCAACAATATTGGCCGAGTCATGAGTTTGAGAAATGAGCTTCGTGATATTAGAATGACAAAGAACGATATAGTGGCTTCATACTTTGTGAGGATCCCTCAACTGAGAGATCAACTACAAGCTATTGGTGAAATTGTGTCTGACAAAGAACTTGTGATTTTAGCACTCAATGGACTACCATAGTCATGGGATTTGTTTGCATCAGGTATAAGCAGCTGAAAGGAAGCTCCAAGTTTGGAAGAATTATGGGCAACTTGTTCTCAGGAAGAATCAAGATTTTTGTCTAGAGCAGTGTTACTTGGGAGCGGGAGTGATATTTTCAGAAGCTCCCGGTTTGGGAGCGAATCCTGGAACGTTTTTTATATAATATATATATATATTTATATATTTATATTTCTACTTTTTTAATATTTGATACATATATGTCAACACAAACATGTTACAAGATAATTAGATATAAAAAAACAATAAAAAACATAGATTGATCATTGAACCATATAACAACAATCATCTAGAAGTTATAATCTTCATCAACCACGCCCACAAGTTAGTAACATACAACATATTGAGTTTCATGAATCATGATTCATCAATCTTAAAGTTTCAACTTCAAGCTTTCAAAATTGAAAATTCAATATGTAACATTTATCATCATTGATCACCAAAGTTGTACTTGTAAGCTAAGTTTAATCATTGCAACAAATAATATCCAACATGAAATGAAATGTTATAAAATGAAATGAAATGAAACAACTTTCGCGAAGCATCATATTCATAAATCTTAAAGTTTCAACTTCAAGCTTTCAAAATTGAAAATTCAATATATAACATTTATCATCATTGATCACCAAAGTTGTACTTGTAAGCTAAGTTTAACCATTACAAAAAATAATATCCAACATGAAATGAAATGTTATAAAATGAAACAACTTTCACGAAGCATCATCTTCATAATTCCTTACCAGTGAGTTATAATTGCCAACTTCAAACTTAAATTGTGATATATTGTTTATAGAAAATATCATAATAAATATGAAAGAGTCAACAATTATTAAAACTACTAGAAACTAGAAAAGACAAGTAAATCTATTATCTACTACTTCATGTGGCCCTTGCCACGAGAAATGTCTGATGTATGAGCAGGTCGTGGTGGTCTTCTAGGAGTCTCCTCCCGCATAGACTGATGACCAGAACTAGAAGGCACATGCCCTCCATGTGAGGGTGTAGATGGAGGCGGCGACAACAAAGGAACAAGACTCAAAACTCGAGCATTGCTACCGGATGGTGGAGGTGGCATGGTTGTTGCTTCATATTCCTCTCTCGTAAGTTTTGCTTCTAGTTCTTCAAGATGTATAGTGCTATCCTCCAAATTATCATCCTCTGGGTGGTTGTCCGAAACATACCATCAAGAGCGGTCTCCTCCACCTGTTCAAGACCTTGCCTGTCAACTGCATTTGTAGCCCTTTCCTTTAATACTTGCCAGTGTGGACTTGATACCATGCTAGCTAATGACTCTCTTACCTTCAAAAGGCGCCTAAAGGTGAGGTAATAACTACCAAATCTAGTCCTCGCAATCTTCAACAATTCCAAACTTGAGTGAATGCGGAAAAGGCCATGGGTATTGCTATGATTTGTAATAAATTTTATCATTTCTTTGCCTCTCTTATACAAATCACCAATCCATTTATATTGTTGGTTTTTGTTCTTAACAATATCTTGCATCAAAAGGTTCATTGTGTGAACCAAACACCCATACCAAAATATGTTGGGGTATTTACCCTCAATAATTGCTCCTGCTGCCTTACAATTAGGAGCATTATTAGTGATGACTTGGATGACATTGTATGGCCTAATACTGTCAATTGTTTCAAGTAATGGTTTTGCAATGTTGATTCCGGTCTTAAACTTGTCCGAGTAATCATAATTGGAAAGAAGATAGCACCACTAACAGACACAACAAGAACACTTATCCATGGCTTGCCTTTTACATTTGTCCATCCATCAGATACAATGGACACCCCATGGTCAGTCCAAGAACTTGTCATTCTACTCAAAGAATGTGATATTTTTGCTTTTTCATGATCAAGTCCAACGGTTCTAGCGTTGTCATACCCAGGGCTCTTTTATCCTTTAGGGCATCATTTATGGCAGAAACCATTTCATGCCAATAAGGTGAGAGAAGAGCATTGAATGGTATCCCACATGCATAGAGAAACCTGTAAAATTATGAATCCACATCATTCCTACACCCTTCATCAAGGAAATCTGATATGCTTCTATGCCTTAAACTTGGTGACCTTGTGCCTCCATATCCACTGCCATGGGAGGATGTTGAAGGAGTTCTTTGTGCATGTGATTGTGAGCTTGGTTCAAAGAAACCCTTTGATTTTTTAGATTTGTATTGGGCTTCCTCCTCTTCCCTTATGCATTTGGCTATATCTGCTGCTGACACACCTGTACAAGTTTTGATTCCTATTTGTTTATCTCCATCCCATGGCCTTTTCCCGCAGAGGTGCTTTCTGGCACGGGTGTATGAACGTGTGTAATTATTGTTGCAATGGGGGCAATGAAATTTAGTGGTTCCACCCCCTTTCCCTGCTTCAGGCCTATTAACATATTTCCACAATGGGGTTTGGTCTGTTTAGTTTTGTGAGCTGACTCACGTTTACTCTCCTCCAGCTCCTCCTCACCAAGGTACTCCTCTCCGGGGTTTTCATCAAATCCACTATGACCCACTTCTTCATCCCCTTCATTTTCAACCCTCCTTTTTCTACTCTCCAACACCATAATAACCAAAAAAGGAACTAAGAAGAAGAAAATGCCAAGAAATATAACGATGATGTTCGAAATTTGAAGTTTTGAATCTGCAAAAAATGTAATGGGAATGGAAATGGGAAACAGAGAAAAAAATTTATTTATTTATTTAGGAATGAACATTAAAAAAAATTGCTAGAATAGAGTGTAGAGCCTACCTCTTTGGCCTCCAATCTCCCCTTGCAAGCTCTTCAATCTCCCCTTGTTCCTTGCTTTCTCGTGCTCTCTCACTCTCCTACTCTCTCGCCCCTTGCTCCTTGCTCTCTTGCTCTCACCTTGCTCTTTGCTCCTTGCTCCTTGCGCTCTCTTGCTCTCTCACTCTCTTGCTCTCACTCTCACTC
>APFE030119018.1:0-54594 GCA_000404065.3 Pinus taeda | reverse complement strand
TTTTAGGGAGTGCGCTCTCGAAATCGCTCCCTTTTCGGGAGCACGCTCCCTACCCGCTCCTGAGTCGCTCTCGCCTGAAGCACGGATTGGGAGCGGGATCGGGGGGGGGGTGGCGCTCCCTTGCAAGACTGGTCTAGAGGAAGAAATTCAAAGGAAGAAGAAGATTCCCAATCGTATGCAACTCATTCCAAGAAAGCTAGAGGAAGAAAGGAGTCCGGTTTTTAGAAGAAGAAGAGGGATTTTGATAGAAAACCTAATCCTCAAAAGAAGAGAAACATGTCATAGATTCAATGTTTCCATTGCAATAAATTTGGAAACTTCAAAGACCAATGTCTTGAAAGATTCAATGATAGGACGAAAAGAGGGAAGCAACATGCGACCACGACAGAATTTGATGAACATTCCAAGAGACAAAAAGTTGAAGGAGATAAAGACCACTTCTACTATTCTGCACTTGCAGGATTTCTTGTAGATGACAACAACATATGGCTAATAGGCAGGTGGAGCTCAAGACATATGATAGGGGATCATGATCATCTTCCAAGTTTGATGGAAAAGAAATTGACTCAAAAGGTGGAGCTTGGAGACAATAACAACTATGTAGTCAAAGGAATTGGGACAACATTCGTTGATCTGGAAACAAGTGAAAGCGTTCATTTGAGCAACATACTCTATGTTCTAGGTTTGAAGAAAATTTGGTTTCAATTTCATGTTTAGAAGATAAAGGAAAGTCCTTGTGTGGGCCAATGGCTCTAGTATAAATTCTGCTAGGGTTCTTGGGTGAAGGAAGGTTGTATAAACTCCTGGGGCAACCTTCCCAAGATTTAGTATATCATTCCATGTGAGCTATGGCATAGAAAATATGCTCACCTTCATTATAGAGCCTTGCCAACTTTGAAGCAAATTGTTTCAGGTGCACCAGGTTTTCAAATAGATCATGAAGGCGTGTGTTAGGGATGCACTCTTGGAAAGAATGTCAAGAAACCCTTTCCAAGCAGTGAACATAGGGCCAAAGAGATTTTGGATTTAGTCCACTCTGATGTGTGTGGTCCTATGCCAATGAAATCTCTTGGAGGTGCTCCCTACTGTGTATGCTTTATTGATGACTGAAGTCAAAAGATGAAGTTTAAAAATATTCTAGGAATTCAAGGCTGAAGTGGAGAATTTGACAAGGAAGAAGATCAAGACTCTAAGATCAGATAATGGAGGAGAATACACCTCCAAGGAACTCATTGCCTTCTGTAAGGAAGTTGGGATTAAGAGGTAGTTGATAGTTCCGTATAATCCTCAACAGAATTGAGTGGTTGAGAGAAAGAACAAATCTATTGAAGAATCTGTGAAGGCAAAGATACATGATCAAGATGTACCAATGATTTTGTGGGGAGAAGAGGCTAGGACAACCTTCTACATCCTAATTAGAAGTCCTCATCAAATTCTGGAAGATAAGACTCTTGAAGAAGTGTTCACTGGTAAAAAACCACAAGTTTAACATACAAGAATCATTGGTTGCCCAATGTTCATACATGTACCCAAGGATAAAAGAAATAAGTTAGAGCCATCTAGAAAGAAGCGGATATTTGTTTGGTACAGTGAGTCATCAAAAGTCTATAGGATCCATATTCCAGGGCAACGACAAGTTGAAGTAAGTAGGAACATGACTTTTGATGAAGATGTTGCTTATTAGAAATCAAGAGACTAACACATGGACACTAATGATGAAGAGGAGCGTGTGGCTCCCAAAGAAGAAGTTCCCACATCCTCAATCCATCCTGAAGATCATGAAGAAATGCCCGAAGGACCTTGTAAACCATTGGATCTTGTGGTTGTTCCAGAAACTAAAAAAAGACTAGCTTGGCTCAAATCTACCTTGCAGGAACCAAAAGGACATGCAGCTTCACAAGGCATCTTTAGGGAATCTAAGAGACGTAAGAGGTATTTTGGTTATGTAGCATTAATGACTAAGTTGATTGACTCCAAACCTTCAAACTTTGAGGAAGAAACCACCTAGCAAGTTTGGAAGGATGCAATGATGGAAGAATACCAATCTATTATGAAGAATGATGTTTGGAAGATTGCTCCAAGACCTAAAGGAAAGTCTGTGGTAACCTCAAAATGGATATATAAGATCAAGCATGCAACAGGTGGGAGCATTGACAAATACAATGCGAGATTCGTGGTTAGAAGGTTCTCCTAGAAATAGGGAGAAGATTATGATGAGTCCTTTGCACTAGTTGCCAGTTACACCATGGTTAGATCTCTTGTTTCTATTGCTTCGTTTATGGGATGGAAGTTACATCAGATGGATGTAAAGACCACCTTCCTCAATGATGTGATTGAGGAAGAGGTGTCCATAGAGCAAACTCAAAGTTTTGAGGTTCATGGAAGAGAATATCACATGTGCAAATTGAAGAAGGTTTTGTATGGACTCAAGCAAGCATCGAGAGCTTGGTATTCTAAAATTGATGGATATCTGACGAGGCTTGGTTCTTCTAAGAGTGCTGTGTTAGTTTGTGTAGCATCAAATAGGTGTTCTAGTCTCAAATAATGCTTAGAGGCTAAGGAACACGAGATCTCCAAAACCTAGAAAAGGTTTCGCGAGATAAGCTTGGGAAACACCTTAATTAAATTAATTTGCCATAACTTAGGTAAAGTGGTAAATTAAAGTTAATTAATTAAGGATGTTCGAGATTGCTCTAGAGACTTCTATTGATGAAGTCTAATTGATTTTAGTTGTTGATGGATATTAAATCGTGGCCATTGAAGACTCAACGAGAGATTATAAGAGTAGGTCGAAGGGCTTGGAGATAGCATCAGGAAGATCAGTGTGATCGAGTTCTGAAAGGTAGATTGAGCTACCCAGTGTGCAGTATTCAACGAGGGTAGAGTTTGAGCCAGGGAAGGAGAGTAGCAGGGTTTTGCAACAGGGAGAATATTTGGAGAAATCCTTAAGGGGTTTCCTAGTTTCGAGATCCAAGAAAGGGAGGCCGAAAAATCTACAGTGCGAGTTGCCTAGAAAGTGCTAGTGCAGGATCTAGAGCGAAGTGCAAGATCTCGGATCTTCATCGTAGAGGCAGAGCGAGTTGGATCCAAGAGTGGAGAAGGGCAGGACGACTCGTCTGGAATTGATCTAGAGGCAGATCGATTTTTCTCTAGCAGATAGTCTGCGCATTTCCAGCCTAGTTGTGTGAATACGTTGGGAAGTGTGAATTTGCTAGAGGGCTAGATTCAGTTGCTGTGAGGGAAAAGTATTTCCTAGATTATTTTCTAGTTGAGATAGATTGCTGGAGGATTTCCAGTTAGGCAATTAGATTGTAATTTTCCGTATTTGCTGCCTAATAAAATAAACCCTCATTTGCTGCACCGGTTTTCCCTTTAGTTTTTTTTTTTTAATTGTCTTCGGGGACTTTTAGTCTAAAATAATTGTGTCATTTTTATGTGTGTGCATCTATTTCTTAGCTCTTGATTTTACTTCCACAATATAATTTTATTGTGAAGAATTGCAATGTGATTTATTCGGTATTTGCCATATAACAAATAAACTACTACTCAGTTAGAAGAATAAATTCTAGTTGCTGCAATTTCAAGAAATTTCACATGGTATCAGAGCCAAGCTGACCAAATTTGAAGCTGAAAGGCGAAAGGAAGTGAGATCATGCAGTTTCAGAGGGAGATTTGAAGCACAAGATTCAAATTTGTGCAGGCCAAGCCAAGGGTTTGATCTGCAAAGGAGCAAAACATTGATTTCGAGATCTAGGTGGAGGAAAAGTTTGATTTTTCTCTAGATTTGTGGATGCAAGTAGTGGTAATACCAAGAAGTAATTCCGGTGAGAAGATCAGTTAGTTCGGAGGGAAGATTTTGGCGCAAAAGATTTGCAGCAAGGGTTTGTAGTTGCAGATCTGCGTAGGGAAGGAAGGGAGAAGCACACTAAGGAGATTTCCAGAATTTCAGAGAGGGTTTCCAGCTTTTCCAGCTAGGGAGAGGAGATCGAAATTCCAACAATAGAAGGTCATATAGACTAGCTAGTCCAACTAGTGCAAGCCTTAGGGTCAGTAGTGCGAGTTGCCCAGAAGGTATAACAAACCGTGCTAGTGCCAGGAGCACACCAGAGGAGAGTGTAGGAACAAATCTGCCAGTATAGGATCAAATCTGTGCATTCCAGGAGGAGTGTGAATAACATAGTTGGTCAGATTCAGTTGTCGGAAGGAGAAATGAAGTTTCAGATTATTGACCTCTAACATATTTGAGTTTCATAAAGATGGCCACAATAGGGCTTAGGGATTAGGACAAACTTGACGAAGCCTCTAACTTTGGTGTATGGAAGGCGAGGATGACATTCCTGTTAGATGAGTATGGATTGAAGGAGTATGTAAAGAACACCATTGACGTACAAACAAATCCACAACAACAAGCGACCTACAAGAAGGAGATTGCCAAAGGCAAGAGGATGATCCTAGACGGGGTTCAAGATCGCATTGTCCTATATGTTGCAACATTGAACACTACAAAGGAAATGCGAGATGTTGTTATAAAGTTGTATGAGTATCCATAAGAGAATAGGAAAATGATTCTCAAGGAGAAGCTGAGGACCACAAAGATGCAAAAGGGAGAAAATGTTGCATCCTACCTCACTAGGATTCAACTAGTCAGAGATGAACTTGCAATAGTGGGAGAGAAGCCACAAGAATTAGGGGACAAGGCCAATGGGAGAAGAAAAAAAGAAAAGTGAGATTTCCCAGTGGGAGATCGAGCTTCAAAGGGAGCATCCCTATGGAAGCTAAACTCTTCAGATTTTGAGAGGTTAGTACATTAGTACGCACAGTTGTAGCAATGTAGTGGTAGTGTAGAAGCATCAACAATGTGAGATGAGGTCAGTAGTTTAGTTCACAGTTGCAGTGATAACAGCAACGCAGATGCAATACAATGTAAGGGCAACACAAAAACAACAACGTAGAGGCTTGAACATTGTGAGATCTGAGATTGGTTCAGCTACATTTTAGTGGTAGGTAAATCAAAGTTTGCACAGTAGCCTGGGGGAGGGTGAGAGCCAGTTGTATCATAGATGTCAAACACCAACAACACTGGTTAGTCCTGTTATGGGATGTTCTCACAAAGTTGCTTAGTTTATAGATGGGTATAGTGAAAAACACATTCCTTGCTAAGAGGTAGTGTTAGTTTGTGTAGCATCAGACAAGTGTTTTAGTCTCAGATGATGCTAAGAGGATAAGGAACACGATATCTACAAAACCCATAAAAGATTTTGCGAGGTAAGTTTGAGAAACGCGTTAATTAAATTAATTTTCCATAATTAAAATATTTTCGAAGTCTAATTTAGGCAAAGTGGTAAATTAAAGTTAATTAATTAAGGATGTTCGAGATTGCTCTAGAGACTTCGATTGATGAAGTCTAATTGATCTTAGTCGTCGATGGAGACTAAATCATGGCCGTTAAAGTCTCAACGAGAGATTATAAGAGCAGGTCGAAGGACTTGGAGATAGCATTAGGAAGATTAGCATGATCAAGTTTTGAGAGTCAGATCGAGCTACCCAGTGCACAACATTCAACTAGGGTAGAGTTCGAGCTAGGGAAGGAGAGTAGTAGGGGTTGGCAGCAGGGAGAATTTTCGGAGGAGTTCTCAAGTCGTTTTCCACTTTATATATCCAGGAAAGGGAAACTGAATTATTGAGCAGGGAGGCCAAAAAATTTGCAGTGCGAGTTGCCTAGTTGCCCAGAAAGTGCGAGTGTGGGTTCTATAGCGAAGTGCAGGATCTCATATCTTCATCTTGGAGGCAGAGCGAGTTGGATCCAAGAGTAGAGAAGGGCAGGACGACTCATCTGGAAGTGATCCAAAGGCATATTGATTTTTCTGTAGTAGATAGTGCACATTTCCAGTCCAATTGTGCGAATAAGCTGGGGAGTGCGAATTTTCTAGAGGGCTAGATCCAGTTGTTGTGAGGGAAAAGTATTTTCCAGATTATTTTCTAGTTGAGATAGATTGTTGGAGGATTACCAGTTAGGCATCCAAATTTTAGTTCTACATGTTTGCTGCACAATAAAATAAGCCATCATATGTTGCACCACATTTCCCTTTGGGGTTTTTTTCCGGGGACTTTTTAGTCCAAAATAATTGCTTTTTTGTGTGCATCTATTTCTCATTTCTTGATTTTACTTTCGCAACATAATTTTATTGTGAAGAATTGCTGTGTGATTTATTCATTATTTGCCGTATCACAAATAAATTGCTAATTAGTTAGAAGAATAAATTCTAGTTGTTGCGATTTCAAGGAAATTTGACATGCTACTGATCCAAACTTATATATCAAGGTTGTGAAAGGTGAGCCTGTGATACTACTATTATACGATGATGTAGGTTTTAACCTCGTTCAGAACTTACTTACATAAGAATTCTAAAAACATAAAATAAACAAAGGCGAGAGCATAACACATAAAAAGAATATACTCAGAGATTTTCCACTGGATACCAAAATTGGGACTACTAGATTGATTTTTCATTATGTTCCTTTCAATGTTACAATACATATATATACATGCCGAAGCATCCAATACCATGGACTGAAAACCATTGCGCCCAAAACCATGTGCGAAAACCCTAGGTCCAAAAAAAAATTACCCCGAGCAGCTGCCCCGGACTTTGTAGAGGGGGGCTAACTACCCCCCTCAAACCCCCCGTACAAGGGGGCTACCGCCCTCCTTGTGACCCCCCCACTAGTCGTGGAAATAATAGAACACAACCCAACAGATGATTTGTTCCTAACGGGTTTAGAGCATCTTATTATTCAGAGTAAGAGGGAGTTGGCCTCTGAGTTTGACTTGAAGGAACTTGCCTTAATGCACTATTATTTGGAATTGGAAGTCTGGCAAAAGCCTGGTGAAATCCTTCTCGGGCAAGGAAACTATGTCATCAAGATCCTTTAGAAGTTTTGAATGATGGAATGCAAGTCGATGACAACTCCTATGCTGACAAATCTGAGTCTAACCTGGTAGATCCAGGGATTTTGAGTCTGACTTGGTAGATCCATCCATGTATCGACAATTGATTGGATCATTAATGTATTTGGTTAATACTAGGTCATGCATTTGCTTTGCAATAAACACATTGAGCCAGTTCTAGGAACAAAGACATGAGCATTGGATTGCAACAAAGCATATATTGAGATATTTACGAGGTACTGTTGACAATTGTTTGAGATATGCCTCAAATGGTGAGATACAACTGCAGGGATATACAAATTTTGACTGAGTAGGGAGTGTGGATGATAGGAAGAGTACATCTGGTGTATGTTTTAGTTTTGGGCTCTACTATGATATCTTGGATGAGTAGGAAGCAAACATCTCTCACACTCAGTATTGTAGAAGCATAGTATATTGCAACTTGTTTGGCATGTTGTGAGGGAGTATGGATTTGTAAATTACTCTTTGGATTGTTGATATATTTGGCTAATTCCAGACCAGACATTTGCTTTGCAATAAACACCTTGAGCCACTTCTAGATGGAGCTGAGACATGAGCATTAGATTGCAACAAAGCCTATATTGAGATATTTACAAGTTACTATTGACTATTGTTTGAGATATGCCTCAAATGGCGAGATACAAATGCCTATCCTGGATGAGCAGGAGGCAAACATTCATTGCACTCAGTACTGCAAAAGCAGAGTATAGTGCAACTTGTTTGGGGTTTGGCATGTTGTGAGGGGGTATGGCTTTGTAAACTACTCTTTGGATTGTTTGATTAGAGGCTGGAACAAATTGTGCTATTCTATGACATTCAAAGTTGTGTGAAGTTGACAAACAATCCAATGCTTCATGTTAAGACGAAGCATATTGTTATCAAATACCACTACATTTGTGATATCATACAAAAGGGAGCAGTGAGGCTCTAATATATTCCCACTGATGAGTAGACAACTAATATTCTTACAAAGTCTGTTTTGGGCGAAGTTTGCGTACTTCAGGGACAAGCTTGGACTTGTGGAGAATCCCTCTATTAGTGAGAGGGAGTATTGATGTGATATCAACAGGGGCATGGCTTAAACTATTAGTGACAACAGGAGCATGGCCCAGAGTGTTGTTGAATGGAAAACAGGGTAGGGGAATTGCTTAGACTGTTGGTGAGATAGCACGAGGGATGAACATTCTCGAGAGGAATGATCCTTGAGGCCTAGACGCTCAAACGAGTGGGTTCCTTTTAAGCATCATGGCCTAGAGTGAGGCCTTTGGAGTTGGGACATTGGTGTCCCTAGGGTTTGACCATGGTTGATGGCAACCCTGGACTAATCGAAGTACCATGAGGTGAGGCGCCCATCGGATCATGGTGTGTAGTTGAGTGAGTACCATTGGTTAGGAGTGTTAACCTGGGTTGTGGTACCTATTGGTTGGTGATGATGTTGATGTGAGTCAAGAGTGTTGACCAAGATGATGATGCTATCAATGAATTGTACATTTCCTTAGAGAAATCATGTATACAGAGAGCATATGGATAGTCATTACGAATACCTCCCTAGTGAAGAGGGAGTGTTGAATTTTGTAGCTATGGTCAGTCTTCATAATGTATTTGTACTTGTAAAAATAAAATATAAATTGTATTTGATAAAAGAAAAATTATTTGAAGCATGTTCTTCATGCTTGCAAGAAAATAAAAATGTTTATTTTTATATTCAAATGAAAATTTTATAAGGCATGTTCTTTATGAGCTTATCAAAAGCGGGAAAATGACCACTTGATCTCCACTCTAAGGCAATTTACATCTCATCTCATCAAGTATATTTCTGATCTAGCATAGCAAAGGAGGATGAGGAAGAAGAAGGCAGAGTTGAAGAAGAAGAAGAAGCTGAGGTCAAAGAGAAGTCTTCTCATATGTGTGTTCTTTTGCTACCCTCGCATGTGTGATATTGAAGGTCTGGAATTTCTGTGGTAAAGTCTAGACTCTGGTCACATGTTCAAAATTCTGAGATAAAGGATCTTTTGCTGCCCTCGCACGTGTGATATTGAAGGTCTGAAATTTCTGTGGTAAAGTCTGGACTCTGGTCACATGTTCAAAATTCTGAGATAAAGGAGAGGTTTAAATTCGGCCCTAGTGTAGTTTGTGGAGAGGCTCCTTGAAGTGATTTGGTAAAGTTTGACTTTGGCATCTTGAGGCATCTTGTGGTTGTCATCTTGCTGGTTAGTTTGACTTTGATGTATCTCTTGTTGCGTTGATTCTCTAAGGAAAATGTTGGCTAGGTTATTCCCCGTATTAGGTTTTCCTAGTGTAGAATCTTGTTGTCTCCTTGGGCATTGTGATATCTATTGCTCTGTTGTCTCTATGGTTGAATATCTGAATGTGTAATTGCTTAATGATACATTGAAAGTGCAAAATAATCATTCACATCATTGGAAGTAATTATCAAGTTTGAGAAATAAGTGCTTGTATAATTTGCACTAGAAAATCAACAGGTACTAGACCTTGGTATCAATTTCTCACCCTTTGAGCAATCACAAAGGCATGACACCTCTCTTTCAAAGTCTTTTGCTATTTTTTCGACTTTAAGTTGTTTAACTTTGTATTGAGGGAGGCCTTGTTTTAGAGGCTTAGAGACATTGACATCCTAGAGACCCTCCTCATTGTTTTTATGCATCTCTAGGAGTTTGTATTATGTATTAGGTCGGCTCCACAAGCATTTGGTTTGTTAGATTTTATTAGGAGTACCATCAAGGTGAAGCAAGAATGTCCTCTCACTCACTTTGTTTGGGATGTACATAGATGAGATAGAATCCTTTTTGTGGGAGCATATATAGCTTGAAAACATGGTTTCCTCCTTCATCATGTCTTGATATCCACCCTACTCTTGACCAATGTTATGGTTCTCCTAGCTTCTACCCTAGAGGGTCTTGAGAAGCAACTAGATGGCTTTGCCAACTTTTGAGGTCTTCAATAGTTGAGAGTTAACCTTAGTAAAGCCAAACTCATGATCTTGAATATCTCATATAATATGTTGTTGGATTTACACTTATACTTTCACGGTGAGGAGATCAAGATCACTATAATTTACACTTATTTGGTGATTTAGTTTTCTAGGCCATATTTTAGTTTGAGATTGTCTCTCCAGTGTTAGATCAACAAGGGGGATGGTTCCCTCACGCTTTTGGAGTGACAATGTTTTCAACACCAATCTTAGGGTTTATTCTAAGATGGAGTTTTTGGACAACACTATTAGGCCCATGGTTTTATACAACTTTTAGGTTTGGGGTTTGACTCTGTCAGAGGAGGGTTGGGTTAGGAAAGAGAAGGTTCGAGGTCTATTTCTCCATTGGGTCATTCAATGTATGAGCACCGTTCCCCAATATATCATCTAGGTGAAGTTTGCAACTCACTCTTTTGGGGTCAAGTCTGGAGCTTCACTGATTCAACTGCTGGTAGAGATTGAGATTCAATATGCTTAGCTTGCATGCCCTGCTACTTGGAGACCTTGGCCATTGCTTTCACTGGGTTTTCTCAATGAGTCCATTTTTGGTTTGTTGAGGTTACATACCCATTATAAACAGTGGGCATCTTGATGAGTAGGCTCTCCCCCTTAGATACTCCTTGGATGCCCCTGGCCATCTCTTGTTAAATAACTAGGAGTTGAATAGGATCACTAGGGAGGACATTTATACAATACATTCAAGTCACATGGGTGGATCAACCTCGTGGGCTAAATTCCAAGAGGCCTTTTATTTAGAGTATTACATGGAAATGACATATGGCCTCATTATCAAATTGGCCTATACTCTCGAGTCTCCACCACTATGCACACACTTAGGACCCTTATCAACTAATTCTCAGTTGGTTCTCATCGGCTTTAGGTGGAAGTTGATGACCATTTTTCATGAGTGGACAAGACTTGTTTCCTTTGCCACCTACATGAGACCAATAAAGAGGAACATTTTATTGGTTGTTTCCCTATTATAGGATCTAATGTAATGACCCGCCTATAATTACAAACAGAATGTGAATATTAGCATGCATACAAGGCATGCATATGATAGCTACATATGTATGCATCGCATGCACTGCACTAGTATATGTGTTAACTAATTATGACAAGTCTAATGAATGAATTATTGAGATATAGAGTAAATACCAAACTCGACAGAATATAATGTAGACATTAAGATGAATTACTTACTACGTAAACCACCATTAACATATTATCCTTAATAAAAGTAAATACAAAGTATTATTCAAAATAACAGGTAACTATAATATTATGAACTATATTAACTAAATAAGCACTATAACATAATATTATACTATTTATTGTTAATTATTAAGTATGATAATGAAATTATACTTTTGTATTAATTATAATATAAAGGAAATTAAGGAAATATAAAAATATAACTATATCAACAAAAGGAACCAAAGAAATATAATTAAAGGGACATATATAACATAAACATATGTATATGGAAATATACCATATATTATTAAAAATGGAATTGAATATAAATATTAATTTGGTATTTAAAAGAAGTTATAATTAAAAGAAATGAAATACAAAACAAATTAAAATAACCCATAAGACATTTCATAAAGTCACGTTGTCAAAAGGGAGAGGTGACCTCACACAAATGAACCCGTCGTGTGAAGAGAAGATAATGACCGCCTCTACAAATTCGGAAAGATACCTAAATGAAGGCGACGAAGAGATGGGGTGGGAATTGGACCCGGGGAGAAGGGACTTGATCTTATGAGTTTTACAGAGACTGAAATTTCTAACAGAGCCATAGAGAAAGAAGGAGAGGGAGCTTAATTGTTCTTGGAGTTTTGGGCATGGGGGCCAAAGTTCTTCAATTTTGAAGTATTTTGGAGTTGGGTACAAATTAAAAACATCTTCAAACACATAATCCTATGTAGGTTCTCAATAGTAAATTGATAAATTTCTGTTTTTCTGAGCATTAATATTGTTAGAATTAGGGCTCCACAACTATTCTGGGTACTGTAAAATTCCTAATTTAGGGCTTCACATCTAAGGTCATTTACATTCTCTTTTTGGGGAGTCTCAAAGCTACCTCGTCATCTTCTTCAAGTATCTTCTTCAAATACCTTGGCTAATGTTGCTTGGCTTTATGCATGAGGGAGTCTTCTAGGCTTTGATCATGTATTCTCACACCATTCACACAATGTGACATTACTAGGATGATCACCTCATTTTTGCTAGTCCTTTTATACATAGGCACCAAGAAATAGGAAGAGATTAGTTTCACCACTTGAAATTTAAGATTCATGAGAGGTCGGGGATATCCCTAACCTCCACCTAGGACAGCTTTGTGATAGTGTGGGGTTCATGTGCGAGACAACTCTTTCGTTCACAACAAAGTCCCTCCTTCACACTAGTTTGATCTCAATAGGGAGTGGCCTCCTCAAGCAATATGTTGTATCCAAATGTTCTAGTACTTCTAGATTGTTTAGATCACCGGGACACTTGTCCATCAAGGGCTTCTTTACTTGAACCTTGGATGATTGGTGAGATTCACTGACTTTTAGTATAAATTTAGAAGTTAGCACCTCTCCCCCCTCTTTCTCATTAGCAACTGATAGTTCCTCCAACTACCTCCAACCACCTCTAGTCGAGACATTTCTTTCGGGTTCTAGAGAGGGTTCCCTTCTTCTATACAAATTCTAGTTTTGTATCCCGTCTCTTTGACGATGGATTCTAGGTTCTAGGTCTTTGACCTTAGAGGATAGATATGCTTTTACAGGAACTGCACTCACACTTCCACTATGTAGTGTTTATGATGTACTTAGTAGTCCTTTTGACCTATTTATGGTCACTTGTTGGATATTAATAAAAGTATCTTATCTTATTTCATCTCATTACATGGTACAAAAAATCAATGTTACATTTAACGTTTTCAACAATTTATCACCATGGGTCTGAAATTTAAATTATCGACTATATCAGAGAAAATATCAGAAATTATCAAGAACCTTAAAAAATTCAAAAAGAATCATCTTTTTTCTTTTTTCTTTTTGTTTTCTTAACTTATAAAGCAACATCAACATCAGACAAACACATTGCTCCATAAATATGAAAATAAAATTGATATATATGATGTCAAGTGATACATCATATATTGATATTGAAACATGATATTTGCCCTGAATCATAAGATTTGACAAGATATAAAATCACATCAAAACTAAAATAAATGCATCTCTCGAAATGAATCATGTCAGTGAAAACAACAGATTTTATCACTTGACATGTATCGCTTGACATTTTATGTGTCAATTTTGTTTTCATATTTATGTAGCAATGTGTTTGTATGATGTTGATGTCGCTTTAGAAGTTAAGAAAATGGAAAGATAAGAAAAAAATGTTTTTTCTTGTATTTTTTTAAGCTTTTCAATAATTTTCTATATGTTCCCCATTATTGTCGATAATTTAAATATTGGACCCATGGTGAATGGGTTTCCCCTTGTTTGCTTGATGGAAAATGGTCACAACAGCCTCAACAATGTTATTAGAACTAGACCAAAAGATTGGTTGACCAAAAAATACATTATTCAAATTCTAAAAAAACATATAATTCATGTGCATCCTATGAATCCAAACCATCATACACAAATATGCAAGGCTTATCATTTATATACTAAGGCTGCATATAACCAAAATATCACTTAGTGCAATCCATCTTTGAATCAAAATACATCAAACGAAGAGGGTTCTAAATGGCTTCTAGAGCCCAAAAAATCATGCTACAACAAATAGCTACATAACATCGAAATCATTACATACATTTGGATCCCCCTCATCAATATCACCCTCTAAGCATTCACATAAGATAGAAAAAGTTTAACATGCCTAATCAGTGATTTCGCTTGAGTGAAGGGTACATTATTACTAGGGTTGTGATAGAGGAGTTGAACAATCAATGCCACCAACATCGAGGTACATAGAGGGCTTGGTGCTCTTGATTAAATGTGCAATCTTGGGTGTGTAGACAAGTTGGCAATAGAGTGTAATGTTAAGGCATTTCTTGCAATGTCACTGGTTCAAACCCTTGATTAGCCATATTTTCTGTGCAAGGGGCTGCGTTGGTATGCTTGGAAGTTATAATTGTAGTGGTCGGAATGGACCCCATGTCACATGAGTATGAGCCTGGCCTAGTTGCTGATTCCACCAATTCACAAAAAAGGAAAGGGAAAATTAGTGTGATATATACTGGAGATATTATCATCAAGGTTAGTTTTGGAGATATTATCACGATAATTTTGATAATATCGTGATAAGTGCAACACTGCAGGAAATAATCCCACAAAATCCATTGATATGCTTTTATGGGAATTGCACTCACACTCCTATGTAGTGTTTCTGATTTATCTGGTAGTCTTTTTAATCTATTAATGGTCATTTGTTGGACATTAATAAAGTTAACTTATCTTATTTTATCTTATTGCATGCAACATGAAATAACCCCATGAAAGTCATTGAAACATAACAAAGAGGATACTCTAGTATATCTGAGGTGTGGTTCAATTTTGTATATAGTTCATGGGGATCTCCTATGTTGGTTGGTTTTACAGATTTCAATTGTGCTGATTACCCTGGTTATTGAATGTCTGCTACAGGTTATGTTTTCAACCTTGGTTTCAGACCTGTCACTTGGGCTTGCGAGAAATAAAATGCCCTTTCTCTTTCTTTAGTAGAAGCGAAATATGTAGCAGTAGTTTGTGCAAGTTAAGAAGCCCTCTGGCTTAGACAGATGTTTTCAAAGTTTTGACTCTAGTGGTAGCATCTGACCACTCTCTCATGTGATTCATTTTTTTCAAATATCTAGTTCAACATCCAACACAACAAACATGTTGAGTTACACATGTACTTCATTCAGAAGCTTCTTTAGGAAAACTGCTGGAAGCGGTCTGTTGCTGTACAAATGATCAAGTGATCAAGTTTTTGAAGTCAAGTTTTTAAAGTGTTGGTCTCTGCTAGGAGTTTAGGGAGTCATTAAGTCAGGATAGGCTCTAACGATGCCTCCTTTTGTCAAATTGTAAATACTTTAATTTTTTCCTAAGTTGTTTTTAAGGGATATTAGGATATTTTGACACTAGGAGCTAGTATAAGTTCAACTTGGTCTAATATCTTTTGAGATTAAAGTGTTCTTTTGTACTTATTAATCTGATGTTCACAATCATGCCTTACACATGAATTATCTGACAGTTCAAACATGTCTTTGATATCACTGACACTTGATTTGTCGTGTTGTCATGTAACACCCAATTGGTCCATCATCTCTACTTAGTGAGCGAGGGTTGTTTTTTAATGATTTCATCGAGTGCTGAATTTTATGATGGTTACAAGTTTCAACAACATAACTCTTGGTGTATTAGTATTTGATCTGTGTGTCAGCATTTGACATATGGTGTTTCTTCTTGTAAATATACCTTGTTTTCTGAACACTTGATAGCTCAAGACCTGCTTCCTTACAACTTGACCTGACCTTATGTGGCAAAAGCATTGGTGTTTTAGTAAGTAAACAAGTAACTAAAGATACTGTACCTCATTATTAAAAAATGTATTTTAGCTCATGTTTACTTGGTCACTTGGTCATTCAGATCCACTCATATCCAGTTTGAGCTGGTATGCACTTCTTTCAACTCCTTTAATCCGCATGCTTGCTTCAAACTTATGTTACAAAATCCATATCTTGTGCGCATTTTATGCATTCACTTTGCTTCAGTGATCAGATCATTTTCATCTGAGTATATTAATTAGTCAAGCAGTCTGTTTTCTTGTTACTTACTGGGGTGCTTGATATTATACCACTTGAACAATATTGAGTCTTGACCAATAGATTCTGAATCAGCTTACATATGAAATCCACAAGTCTTTATTGAGACAGAAGCTACTAGGTTATTTCCAGTGCTACATACGTTGAATAAACAGTCTCTGTTACTTGTGGGTAGACTCAAACTAACTTGTGTGTTCTATAATTGAATCAGATTTAAAATTTTGTTTCCTTTTGTTATGGTATGTACTTAAAAAGCCATACCTTGGAGATGTGGTCAGTGCTTCGTATGTTATGCACAACATTACCAAGCCCTTTTCTTTTCTAGGTTTTTCCTCTTGTGAGATGCTTGGAAGAAAGGAAAAATACAACTGATGTCTAGTTTTCTCACGTAGTTCTACAGTTATTTGGGCCATTCATTATTTTGAATTGTATGATGACTAAAATAAGCCTTTATGTTGTATAATTCAAAAGAATATAAAATTCTGTTTCCTTTTGTCATGGTATGTCCTAAAAAAGCCATACCTTGCTCATGTGGAAAGTGCTTTGTATGTTTTGCAAACCTTTACCAGTCTCTTTTCTTTACTGGGTTTTTCCTATGTGATGTTTGGAAGAAAGGAAAAATGCAAGCACTGTCTAGTTTTCTTATGTAATTCTACAGTTATTTAGGCCATTCATTGTTTTGAATTTTTTTGATGGATAGTGTTGATGCAGCTGTATGCATTTAAGCTGTTATCAATCTATCAGTTCTTGATTGCGTTTTTTCCATTATCAATGGTATTATGGTAAATATTTTCAGATTGCTAAAATTACTACTTTACTGTTTAACTTAGTTTTTCCAAGGAAGGATGCAGTTCTCTTACAAGTTTTCAGGATTATTTGAATGGCTAACTCACAAACCTTAGTTTTCTTTAGAAAAATGTGAAGTTCTTTTTTAGGAAGAATGGATTTCTCTTTAGCTCTTCAGATTGTTCATATGATTGGCTCACACTAAACCTTAGTTTCCTGCAAGAATGCAGTTCTTCCTTGCGGATATCTCATGATTAACTGAGAGGATTATGAACATACATAAACATAACTCTACTTTTCGTTTTCAATGTTCATCCAATCGAGAATAAATTCTGCAACAAACTTGTGGTTCTAGTTGTTACCAAAATACTGGGATAAACATGCGATATTTGTCACATTAGTTGTGTACTGTATTCTTAATTTATTTTTGGTCGATGTAGATATACCTTGACCACACTACATAACACCACTTATGTTTGTACACCACTGTTGCCTATATATATTTTCCTTATGTCAATCTGGACCGTATGCTATTACAAGAGGATTTTTATGCTGTATTAGTAACTCTATCTGCAAAACATACTGTGTATGATAGTGGTGGAATTACTGTTCGATTGCTCAAATTCTGTATAAAGATGGAGCAATGTCATATGTGGGATTGGGACGTGTGATGTAAGTACTGGGAGGATACAATGGAGTGGTGATTCTTGATTTTGCTTATTTTGAGAATGATAATGCTATCGAGGCATATGACATATGCAAATTTGCGTAGTAGTACCCCAGTGTGGTGTGGCAATTGGAATTCTGGTAGAAGCTTTAGATGGGATGTGAACTGTGTATGGTACATGTTTATTATATAGACAACATTCAGAAGAATGAACAGAGAAGAGAATGATGCTATTCAGTGTGTGTGGTAGAAGGTATTACTACTTACATAACTGCATTAAAAGTAACTTGTGACTAGTTTACTTCAAGTCACTTTGTTTTTTTAACAGTTTTATAACATAAGATTATAAAGTATCTAGGCATTATTTAAAGTTCTATGTTACCACATGACTATTGTTAAATACTTTAATATCCCGCTGTAATGGTCAAACTATAAATTTCCCTAAACTTAACCTGAAATATTACAAACTTGTTTGGACTAAGAGGCTTGATAAGAATACCTACAGTTTTCTCTAAGTTGTACAATACTGCTGCTTTATTTCTTCATCCTCCAGTGGTTGTTAGATGAAGTGACATTGTGCCTCTACATATTTGGTTTCTCCACGAAATACATGATTGTTGTTAAACTTAATTTATATAATTGTCACAATAAAGTGTAATAGATTTTGTCAATTGGGTTTGGCTTGGGTGGTTGGCAGAAATGTTGTGATGCTCTCTTCCTAGATTCAATTCTGCATGTGGCATGTTGAGCTCATAATGAATATTTCTTGTAATGGCTTTGAGCCTCCTTGTCTAGTAGCCCCTCGAAGATCAAGATTCAAAACAGTTATATTCCTCGTATGGATAAAGATATTTTCTCATGGAAAAAATGTGTAATAAATTTTGTTTGTTCAACTTGCAAATCAAGTATATTGCAACCAAAATGCTTCATAAGTTGTATCACTGCTGCTCTATTCTATGCTTCTGGGGATTAAAGTGTTACTTCACGCTGCTTTTTACTTAACCAAGATATTGGACCCCTGTAATCAGGTCAAGAGCATGTCCTGTAGTAGATTTCGTATCGTCAACTAAACTTGCTTAATCTTAATCTGTAATACCCTGTTAACTGGAAATACTCATCTTTTCTGTATAAAATACAATAATCTAGAGTCTAAGATACCATTCATATACCTTAAAACACTCTTAGTTGTTGTCCAATGTTTACCTAAGGAGCTGTCATAAATCTGGAGAAGCTGGCCACAAAAGTCAATTCCAGTGCCATGGGGATAGAACATTAGTCTGCCCATAGGTGCAGAAGTTGATTGACTCATTGGCCAGCTTAGAGTCAGTTTTGACATTGTTACTGCTCAAACTAACAGGGTTGGTAAGGTTCAACCAAGCCTGCTAACCTATAACTTTTGTAATTCTGAAGATTACACTAGGACAACAAACAAGACATTTCAGGGGCCTGGAATTGTTGGTGGACTTGAAGCTCAAGGAAATTGATTGGAAGTGTTACTAGTAAGTACTATGAAAATCCTTTCCAATGAGCACGGGATTTGGATGAAAAGTTACAAAGATATTCAATCTGCAAATCAACTACCCAGAAAGTAGCCCTAACTGTGAGGGCCGAAATTGACTTAGCCCGAAAATTGACTTAGCCCAAAAGAGTGATCAGACCTGCAAACTTTTTTGGGCAGCCAATATATGATCTAAAACAATGAATATTCAATAGAAAACCCCGTTAGATCAACTATAAAGGATACAAGAGAGTTAAGCTTGAATTTCATGTATCCCAAGACGAGAGGGTTTGCCTCTAATCACTTCCAATTGCTGTAGATAATTTTCAAAACTTGTAATCGGATTTAAAACACTTGGAAACAATGTTAGCACATCAATATAGAGAAAAATGATGGGGGTCTTTCAAAAACCTTAGGGCTTCCCCAAAATAGAATTTGTGGTGATTTGTCCAATGAAATAATCAATGAATGCAATTTAAGCCACAAGTTAATGAAGAAATTCACTTATTTTTGGGATTTTTATAATATGTATTTTGGATTTCTTTTGAAATATCTATATATATATTTTAGGGTTTTTTAAATATTTAATGCTAAACACAAATTTACAAAAAATACAATAAATTTTGAGAAATAATTTTATAAAGAGTTTGATTGTAAATTGTTAAAATAAGGATGTGATCCCTTTCCACAAGAGTAAAGGACATGGAATTATTTTCACTCTTTGATTTGGTATCACAATGCATGAGGTTTTGATTACTAGGTGGAACACCAATGATACAACACTAGCGTCAAAGCAAGACAAGAAATGGAATCAAAATCCTACTAGGAGGGCTTCCCATTGAACGAAACCTCCAAACAAGAAATCAACAACTATAGAAGATAAGTTTATTTACCCTAAAAGGAAGTGTGAAACTTGTTCCAAAAGAGAACAACAATACATTGTACGAACTAAGAGATAGGTGTGAGATAAACCTGAGATCTCCTCTTCCAAGCCTTCTTGGATCGATTTCCTTAGTCTTGTAGTAACTTTCTGCTGCTCCGAAAATTGCTTTTGAATAAATTTGATCAACCAAACAAGAGAAGAGAATTCACGTGTAAACCCTTTTTGTTTCATGAAAGATTCACATTGTATTAGATAGCTCAACAAGTTCACAGTGATTTGCCAAGGAGGATAAGGCCTTTATTTATAGATGAGGCTCTTAAAAAATTCCTCGTGGTCTCTCGCAAATAAGTGACTTGCCATTCATAAAATCCTTGGAGGCTAACTTAATTATTTTTTTCAAAATTACATCGAGTAAAACCCCAATAGAGGAAAAAATGCTACATCGATGTGGCCAAGAGAGGTTGTTTTGACCCTAGATGACAAAATGTTCCACTTGTGATTGCATGGCAATGTTCCTTGAATTCTTCTCCATCAATTGGGTGCTCCAACGACTTGAATTGAGCATGTAGAGGACTCAAACAATTAGGAAAAAGGTGGATGACTTCTCAAAAATTAGCTCCAATAAAACTCAAATAATGCTTATCATCCTTCAAGATATGTCTTAAATGAAGGCTCATGCCTAGACTATAAGTCAAGTCATTTCCATGAGGCATGGGAATGACTTTCCAAGTTCAAAAATTGGTCATAAAACCCTCAATAAATAAAGTGACGTCAAACATAGAAGAAGTAAATTTGCCTTAAGGATACAACATTCCCTTTGATTCTCTCTTGATTTGACTTGAAATAATTTTAGGAATGCTTGGAATCATGAACGACCTCGTTGACCTTGTTTATTTACCTCGAATGATGGATCAAGATCTCTCCAGTGCAAACGACTAGTTGATTTGGTGAAGAATACTTGAAAATTGGCTTGAATTTGACTGGAAAACACTTTGAAATAACCCTTGGGGGCTTTGATTCATCAATAAGTCTCCTTAAGTTTGCTTGAGAGAGGCTTAATGTTACTCAATGAGAGCTCAACTTCCTTCCTTGGTCCTTAATCTTCCCAATGACTACCTTAATTGAGTGAAAATGGTTTGCTTTGACCTTTGAATTGAAATTCCTTCGCTTAATTTAGCCCTTGGAGGCATGCTTGTTTAATTCTTTCTTCAACGTGTTTCTTGGAGATGCCTCTTTTTCTTGCTTGGAGGTCTTGGCCTCCCTTTCTTCTCTTGGGATGTTAGCGGCTAGGCTATTGGGAGTGCACTATGACTCTTTCTTTGAGTAATTTTGAGTTGAGACTTGGATGATTATCCTTTGGGCTTCAATTTGCACAATAAAACTTCAACGCTCAAACATTTGCCTTTATCTTTGCCCTTTAATCCATCCAACAACCAAAAGAGAATGGCGTCATCCCCCCACGTGTTGTACAAATGCTTGAAAGGCTTGATTTGAAGTCACTTTGCTTGAGTGTTGAGCTGATTTGGCGTGGAGATGACGCTTGACCTTTCTTCTTTGCCCACCTCATCATTTGTTTTCAAACATGGTTGCCTGCAATGTGACATGGAAAGCCCTCTCGCCCGAAAAGTGGGTCCACTATTGTAACTATAGTTTGTGAAGGCGTTTGGACTTGTTCGAAAGACGAGTGGTTCATCTTGGCATAAAGGATCAAATAGACAACCTCTTTGCCTCAAAAGACGTAGCATGATACCTCGATTGATGCAAATACATTGAGAATTGTGAGACTATCAGGATGTAGAGCCAAGGCCAAAGGGGAGTGCAAAATACATAAAGGCAGATGAGCACATGTGGGGTAGGGGGGTGCACTGGGATCAAAAGGGATATTGTCATGGAAAAGTACATATGGTGATCACCCTTACAAGGCTTTATGATACAAGTGCTCCCTTAAACCATGAGTCCTAGTAGTGTCTAATCCATGATACCCGCAACACCATCTCAGGGTATAAGAATGCCCATCATGGGAGGGAGTTACCGCCCACTGTGGGGAAGTCAACAATGCCACAACGTCAAACATACCATGAAATAAACAAAACCGGGAGTAGCCATGGCTGTCCACAACAACAATGATCTAAGAGTCACCTTCACAAAATAACATAAACCCACATGACTTTACAAGGCTATAAGGCACTTCCTTTGGGCTTATATGGTGTGGCCAAACTTTTTTGGATTACCTTGCTGAAGGAAGGGGAATAGACCAATAATCTCAGCCCAACCTCCATAGATGCAAAAGTTGCTTTATAGTTCTCCATCATAAACCTTTACAACAAATTCTTAGCATACTTAGTTTATGATATGAACAAACAACTATCAATTTGCTAGAATTTTACACCTAAGTAATAACATGTGAGGCCTAACTGAATCATAATCACCAAATTATCACTTATACCTTTGACGTGTATGTTTGAACAAGGACTCCTAAATCCCTAGGTTGCTTGGGAGAAGCATTTGTACTATAGAAAGGGTAGAACATTTTGTGCACTTTGATACTTGTTCAGGGTGACCCTTGGTCTTAGAGGGTGTGATAGGTTGGACGAAGCTTCTAAATTTGGAAGATCAGGGTTTAGATGCTTATGGAGGTCATTGATCTTTGGAAGCATGTTGAGAAGGAGATTCCAAAGCTTGTTGGTTTAGCACCTTGGGTCGCTTTTGGAAAAATGAAGCTAGAGTGAAGAGAATGATTGTTGATTCTGTCAAGGATTACTTCATCTCACACATTTTAGATAAGACAACATATTACAAGAAGTTTAATTTTTTGGTTGAGTTATTTTAGAACTCTTGTGGTTCTTGACATAAGCTTTTGCAAAACCTATTGTCACTTATTTGCTTAAGTGAGATAGATACTATGGTTAGCTACTCGACTACGATCATAATTTGAAGGATTAGTTGGCAACCATTGGAACTAAGGTGGAGGATTAGGAGTTAGTGTCCATTGCTCAAAGAGAGCTTACTCTTTGTTAGGGTGCTTTTGCTTAAGAAAATATACCAATATTTTCCAATATTTGGGTTAATCTTATGTAGTAAGAAATCATATTGCAATCTTGTTCATAACAACAAGGGGAAGTAGAAGCTATTAATCTTCCTGGAAAGAAGAAGAAGAATAGCAAGAATAGCTCCAAGAAGCAGGATGGGACATATTTAGGAAATAAATACTTAAGGCTATCTACCTTGATGTTGCGAGATGGGACATTATGTAGGCCAATGTCCATTGAAGCATGGAAAGGGTGCGAGACAGGTTTAGAGAGTAGAGTTAATGAACTCTCATTCTGAGATTGTCTTTTTCATGACTTCTTATTTATCTTGGAGCACTGTGTCTAGTGTGGGATGGTGTGTGGGTAGTGGAGTTTCTAGAGATGACATATGGTAGGTTTGTATACAGTAGGATTCAAGAGTAAGAGGGAGGCATGACTGTGCCACTTACGTTCTAGTTGGATTTTTCTTGTTTTAGATGCCTTTAGGGGATGGTCTTGAGTTGGATCACATTTTATTGCTTCATGGTTTGAGGAATAACCTCCTTTCTATTTTTTGTATGACAGATATGCATTAGAGAATTGCCTTTGAGGGACAACAATGCACCATTAGTGATTGTAGTCTAGCTAGTATGAGGACTTTAGATAGAGTGATGAGAGGGTGCAACATTTCCAAATTCCTTGTTGATATCATCTAGTGGGGGGCTAGAAGAGCCTTCTAGCTTTGAGGAGACACATGCATGATAAGAGGTCATAGAGCCAGGTTCAACATCGATTGCAAATGCTTTGCTACTGTCTTCTGCAGATGAATATGTCAGAACCTTTAGTTCATATGATTCTCCTTCAATGATTGAGGAGATCGTGGAGGTTGTTGTTTTAGATTTAGAGGTTCGAGAGCATGAAAGAGTGCCTAGATCAAGAGTAAGGGTAGGTGTACCTTGTAGGAGAGTTGTCTTGTTGCATTCATTTCTTCCATTCATGAGAGTTCTAGTTGTAGAGAGGAGAGGTGTGATGATGGGATTGACCTCATCCATGAGCCTTAAAGTTCAATGGAGGAAAGGTGTGATGCCTAGATGAAGAATGATGGGGAGACAAATTCCAAAGTTGTTGGAGTATTATATAGTACAAAGCTAAGGATCATGGATTCTCTCAGAGAAAGGGAGTTTACAATGATGATATTCTTGCTAGGGATCATGGATTATCTTAGATAAAGGGGGGTTGACTAATGCTACTCTTATTTCAAGTTTTTATCAAGATGAGAGAGTTGACCTGGTTCAGGTTGGTTCAATTTGAGGTGCATGAGAGGGAATCCCATATTAGAAGGATGATGATGACCTTACATGGATTGTTGCCTATACAATGAGCTTTGTATTCTAGCATCAAGGAGTTGATTTGCATGGAGATTTTTGTGACTTTGATTGATGTGATACACTTGTCTCGATCTTGAATGGAAATGTGATGTCTTGGATAGCTCATGAAGTGGTGTTTGATGATTTTGGCTTGTGATGTTGACTTGGAGGATGATGAAGATTGGCATGTTGCTTTTATTCCAAAGATATATTCCTTCATATTTACAGTTGATCATCGTTCATTCATTGGAGTGTCAAGATGATGTGATAGCATGGGTGATATGTTCGTTACAGATGATGGTCATTGAATTTGTAATTGCAGTAGGTGCAAATTCGTAGATAGGTTGGTGTAGTTGTAGAGGGATTTGATAGGGGTTGGCATAAACACTTTCCTCGTAAGGTGGGGTGTTAAGTTTTTTGGGGTTTCTAAGTTACTCCAAAAGTGTTTAAACTATGCTTGGGATGCTTCATGAAACTTAGGATTGGTATATGTTTATCCCCCCATTGGTCTAAAGATGGATTAGCACATGAGAGATAGTCGTTGATGGATTTGCATAAGTGAGATATCTTGCTTGTTGCTTGAACTTAAATGGTTGTCGGCTAAGTGTTATTTTGTTAGGTGTTGGAGTTCTCTTGATAGTTTGGTGTACTCCATTCATTGGGGCCCTATAAAGAATCCACTTGCTTGGAGAGTGCCCAACATGGGATGAGGAGCATTGTGTAGCTTAGAGGAGGGCATTAGGTCCTAGTTGGCATGTGGCAACTTGGATTCCTATTTGGAGGATTAGAGAAGGCTTGTGAATGCTCAGGTATTCAACTTTATTCTTGAAGGGGCAACTGACCTAGTAGAGCACATTGCTTAGGAGGATTGGAGTCCATGGAGGCTTTTGATGGAGGGATGTGGACTTGCGTTGCATAACTACATCACCTTGGAGCCATTATCTTATGAACATAAATATATCTAAAAGAATATAAATAATAAATAATAATAATCAATTAATACTTAATGAAGAGCCATGTGAAAAGACATGTTGCAATGAAAAGATGCGACTTCTTATGAAAGGGCACTCCTACCTAGTATTTATAATAGGGCCTCATTTGTAATTCTCATATATCATATTCTTATACATTATTCATTATATTATTATTCCTAAATGGATTTCTTTATTACACTCCAAGTCTTTTGGATAATTAATTTGTGAGCCAAGTTTGGTTGTCACACATTATTGTGCACAACATTACCTTGGAGCATAACGCATGTACTAGCATCTCACTTGTGTTGGCCTACAGTTCCTCTTGTAAATTTCTTGTAAGGGCTAAGGCCCACATTGTATTGTTGGCGTCCCTTACCTCACTTGTTATTAAAGGAAGGAGAGTGTCTTTCCATTCATATATTTTCACTTGCTCATTTGGATTCACTCTCATGATGAGATGTGACCTACAAAAGAGTGCGCACTACCATCTCTCTCTCTCTCTCTCTCTAGAGTCTTTGCTCGTTCTTGACCTCTCTCTCTCTCTCTCTCTCTAGAGTCTTCACTCGTTCTTGACCTCTCTCTCTCTCTCTTGAGTCACTAGGGTTTCCTTGTGTTCTTGTAATATCTTGGAGCATCTTGGATGTCTAGGTTTAGGGTTTATCTATTGGAGATCGAAGATTGGGGTTTTGTGATAAAAACCCTAGGGTGGAATTTGAATAAGAGAAGGAGAAGATTTCTTGCTTTGGAGGATGCGTTGGAGTGATTCTTGCTTATTGAATCTTCTTGGTTGCTAGGGTTTTGTTAATTTTTCCTAGCTAGGGTTTGGAGAGTTGGGAGGATATGAATTAGCCTTGAGAGAAAGCTATGATATGTACATGTACTTCATCTTCAGCTTATTGACAAAGTTTTCAGCTGTCCAAAACTTGAGCAATTTCTAAATTTGTTTTTTCAGCTATATATGTTCTTTATGCATTGTTAGTTATAGCCGTATATGTTTTGCTGATTTGACATAAATAAAAGGACAATTGTTAATTGATTAAACATCCAAGTAAAAAATATAAAGGGTTGATTTTACTGCTGTAATATTACTTTTGTGCTGCTGTCATTACTACTGTAAAAGACTATTTTCAGATCTGGTCATTGGCTGATAAGTTAACCCTAAAAGTGGTGTTTTGCCACAAAATATCTCACCCACAAATGTGTAATAGTCCCAAGCACCTAGGTGCAGACTCGTGTAACTAAGAGCTTGTCTATTGTCACTTCACCAACTTTCTTCTGCACTTTTGGCTAGCAAAAATGGAATCCTAGCCAAGGGGGGCTTCCCTATGGGTTACTAGGCTCACTTCTTGTCATGTGGAGTGGGAATAAAAGATAGCTTAGCAATTTTAAATAAAGAAAAAGAAAAGATGGATTGAATTTTTATGGTTGGGGCTTGTAGATGTAAGGGAATGACCGATGTGTATATTTGCTTGGGATATGGGGTCTTGCATGCATTTAGATGGTGATTCTAATGAAGGATCAGGGGCTGTAATCATCCAAAGTGACATGCTCTATAGCAGCCCTAATTTGGCAAACAAGAAATCATGGGTTGTACGAAGGGAAGAAACTCTCTATGGGGGAACTGCACAACCGAATTAATCTAGAAGTGGCCTTGTTTAGGGAACTTTGCTTTCATTCACTAAGGATGTCTAGCGCATATAATTCCTTTTCCTTTAGACAAAGTAACAAGAAAGCTTCAATTACGTCCTCCATTGAAGCAAGGCTGCTCCTTTATAATTCCCAGATTTTGACAATCCAATTTTGCAAGATAAAGTCATGAATGGTGCACCTAGAACAATTTCGGATCTCCACACATGAAAAAATTGTACATAGAATATAACATAATTTAGACAGATAAAATATCACCTTCGCTCCCTGAGCTTGGAGCTATCATGGTTGCAAGTTCTTCCATTCACTGAATTCCCAAGTTGCAAATAGGAAGAGCAAGCCCTTATATAGGTTTAAGCTCCATCTCCCTCATACAATAAAATAGTCTTTTTATTTTCATAGATGCACTTTTTTCTCCAAGGAATAACAATAAAATATTACTCCTAACAAATTACTCCTAACAACTTGCTTACTAAACGTGGCAAGAAGTACTCTCAACAATATTGCTGCATCTTCGAGTGCATTTTCAAGAGGAAGCGTGATTTTAGTTGTCCATGAGAATCACATTATTTGTATGGGACAGAGTATAATCCCATAGAACAGAGAATGCATTTATGATTTTAGTATCTTACATTGTCTCTATAACTGGCATGTGCTGGTCAAATCCTTCAACCTTGAAGTCAGCCCATTTTTGATTGATGGATTGATGGAGATTCAAGTGAATTCAGATGTTAAATGTGAAGTACTTTAGTAAATGGAGAGGCAGCCAATTGACTGGGTGCCCTGTAGCAGACTTTTAATCAGAACAATTCTGAGATTCTTCCAGCTCTAGAAATCCAGTGGTGAGTCCAGTGGTTTATTCTCTCCTTGACCCTGTCAATGATCCAAGTCCAGTCTTGGATCTGTAGCCAGAGTGGTCAACTAACTGAATGAATTACTTTCTGAAAAGTCCATTGATTCTGTTGTCTAAGAGAGCTAAGTTTGATAATCTAGTGGCACATATTGTTATGAATTGCCATGCCCTCTCTGATTTTCTAGAAGAGTAGAAAGAAATCTTATTGCTTTTCTCATATCACGATGAAAATGGTCAATATGAATGGTAGGGGACAAGTCTGTTGAGTCATTTTTTAGAAAAGGAAGGAAACAACTTATTTATTTGATGACTTGTAGGAAACCTTTGAATCTGCAGAATAATTTTTCTTTGAATTGATGGTTGGTATGGAAGGCAGTTTTCAATTATTGTATACAAGTCTGGCTTTTATATGCTTTGTATGAAGAAGTTTATTCTGAATGTCATTACAATCATGGCATTTTTAAAAGGTACGAGTCTTTAACGGATTTATTTGAAGTATTTTTCTAGGATGCATGCAATCATATTTCTTCATGGCAAGGTTTGGTGCTTTATTTCAAATTCATTCAATATGCTCTGCTCCTGACCATTTGCATATTGCAAATTATTTCCAAACATTTTGTGCCTGAATGTGCAGAGGAATTATAGATAAATGATTTTGTTTTCCTACTGGTCAATTTAGTTTCCTTCTGGTCTTGCGATGTAGTGGTGTGCCAAAAGGATGATCTGCCAGCCATATTCCTCTACCGTATGGCATATTCGTGCATGAACATATTTATAGATCATGTTAGTGTGTGGTTTGTATTCTGGGTTTTAGACTCCAATTAAAGTGATTTGAAAGCTTTGCAGGCTTCGGAGCTCTCTGTGTCTTCAGTTTAAGCCTCAACATATTGCAGCCGGAGCGGCATTCCTTGCTGCCAAAGTTCTTAATGTTGATCTCTCTTCTAATCAAACCATGTGGCAGGAATTTCAGACGACTCCGACTATACTTCAAGGTTAGGAATGTTTTCTTAAAATATGGTATGGTATTTTACATCATATATGTTATGAGCCAGGACATGTTTGTAGTTTTACATAATTCCAGATATTCTTGTGCATTTAGTAACTTGCATGGAAGATTTCATATACGTGTTTATAAATTGGGTATTGCTTCGGTTACATTCAATTTTTCTTTTCTTATAGAGTTTTCTCGGAGAAGAAACTTTTTCGTACATACCTGGACATGCTAACGTGTTTACCTACATTGCAGATGTTGTACAGCAGTTGAGAGAGCTTTTTTGATGGCATAGTTGTCAGGAATTTAAAACACTGAGTAGGTTGTGTGCTCATTTATTCAATTAAATCATTTGGTAATAAGATCTATGTAGATCTCCACATTAATAGTTGATTGTAGATGATATAAGCAGGATACGTGCACTTTGCTTATTAGCAGGTGTGTCATTGTATCATCACGTTGGTTATAGATCACGTTCAGGTTGTGGTCAGAGGCATTTCGTCCATTTACTCACCACAATGTAAACGTTCAAGCATTCATATAAAATCGTTGCTTACCGAGATCTTTGTGTCTGGCTAAACATTAACCATTGTTAGTATGCATTGGTATGGGGTCCTGATATGGAGATTATTTTCATTTTACTAATATTGTGGTGTTCAAAGAAATCAAAGGTTAATGCATATTTGTGCATTCAATTGGACTGCAAAAAGTAATGAACTCCATTCCCGTCGTCCCATGTTTCACAGAGTAATGTTCTGGTATATGTCAATAGCACACTATATTACTTGAACAGGGTGAAGTCCTATTGGCTTCTTGGACAGATCAACATAGTAATACTAATCATATCGTGCTGTTGTCAATTTCATTTGATAGTTTGCATAGTCAATCTCTAGGATTTTCTACTCTTCTAGGAGTTTGTTGGCATTGGATGTTAGGAGAACTTCTGTGCAGAACTCTCGGTGACTCCCTTATCCCAGCCAGATCCTCATTCCAAGCCACCATCTAGATAATACATCAGGCTTTGTATTGATGGCTTGACAGTGATTAATCGGCGTACAGGCTACACCACTGGTTCAGATTGACTGAACACAGCTTTGTCTTCAGCTTTCCACTTGTGGTTTGATTGACTTATTATTTCTGTTGTGGCATCATCTTTTCTTTTCTCTTTAGGGATGTACTTTATTCCATTGTTGGGTGCTTACCCACTCTTGGGTTAACCCCACTTCTATTTGTTACTGCCATTTTCTTTTTTTCTTTTTCTTTTAGGGAGACAATGACCTATAAACTCTTATTGTCTAATATTACATATGTTCGAGTCCTATTGACCTATTTTGGTCATCAGTGGACATTAAGATAATCTCATTCACTTTTGTGTTAGGTGGTTGTGCTCTTTGCAGCTCTAGTACAAAGTAATTTACAGATAATGTCCAGGTTGTTGCGAGAGGTATTTCATCAATGATTTTACTCATATAAAATCTTTGGTTACTGAAATCTTATTGTCTAAATAAAACTAACCATTTTTAGAATACATTATTGTGTAGTCCTGAAATAGCTTTTTAATTTTACTAAGTTTGTGCTATTCAAATAATATAAGGGTAAATGCATATTTGTGCATTCAGTTAGACTACAAAGGTAATGAGAATCCTTTCTGCACAGTCCCATGTTTCATAGAATAACATTCTAGTATTCAATTTCAAATGCTGTCGCTCAAATTGGGGGGAGTCCTACTCGATCCTTAAACAGATCAACATAGCAATCATATCTTGCTGTTGTCAATCTCATTTGATAATTTGTGTAGTCAATCTCCAGGTTTCTCGCCTCTCCAGGTTTTTTGCCTCTTCTAGGAGTTTGTCAACCTTGGATATTAGGAGAGCTCCTATGTTATTTATAAAACTAAATATGTATTGCGATGTTATGTATAAAATTGAATCTATGTTTTACGAAACTTCTAGGAACCTGATGTTTCAGGACATATCCATACCCGAAACTCTGAAACTCAGCCGAAAATTAACTGAAACTCCGACCATTATGTAATCATATATGAGTGCTAATATAAACCTGGTTTTCCTTCTAAATTGTCATCTATGGGTCTTATTCCCTTTTCTCTTGCAAGATAATGTGTTATTCACTTGGTTATAAATTTATTTTTATATATATAAACATATATGACGTGTCAGCCAATGTTTAGGCCGATGTTTCCATTTTTTTTTGGGAGGTGACGTTTCTAAAAGTACCCGCTTCGGAAACTCCGAAGCGTTTTGGCGCTTCTTGCAACTTAGAATTAAATATGTATTAATGTTTAATTTAGGAAGTAGGGGCATGATCTTTCATGTAAAAACACTCGAGGTTGATTTAAGCCCAGGGGCCCCCATTGTCAAATCATAATTCATATACATTCATTCATATATATATATATATATATATATATAATATATATATATATATTTATTTTGTAATACTATGCTTCATTTGATATCCGAGCCAATCGACCTTTGGTAAGCTCATCCGCTACACAATCCACTATCCACATTGTCTCTCGCTGTTCGCTGACCATCGTGTTATTGTCACACTATCGTAAATTGTTTCTGTTGCAGTCCTGATCCTCCTTGCTGCTTTGTCGCTTCACTGCCCAACCACTTTCCCACCGCCCTACTTATTCTGTCGATGTCGTCTGTGTACTGGTCTGCGATAGACCTTCAGCTCTTGCTGCCAACTGAAAGTCACCAACAATGTTGGTCTTCCCTGATCGTTCTCCTCTACATCGTGTTCCCATCATTCCGCTGCAGTGCTTTATGTGTAGTTCTATCTCTCGTCATTCCGCCATAGTGCTTTCTGTGTAGTTCTCTCTCGTCATTCCAACATAGCGTCTCATCTGAACGCGTAGCTTCCACGTCACGCTTGTCTGAACGTCACCATTTCTTGTCTCCCCACCCATTCATAACATTTGTAACTTTCAAACTTTGGTATCTAGTTAAATTATTAATTATTATATATTTATTATAACTATTAGTAATTAGTTAACTGTTAATAATATTTATTTATTAATTATTATATAATTAATACATTAATTAGCTATTAATTATAATTATTATATAGTTATTAATTATATATATAATTAAAATATATAATCAATAAATAATTAAGAAGAAGAAGAAGAAGAAGAAGAAGAAATAGAGAAGCGAATCAAGCTGGAATGTCATACACCACCATTCACTAGGACAATGACGATGAGCGAATTTAGTAAAAAACTAGAAGACTTCAAGAAAAGGGTGAATGACAGTGACATGAACTATATGAAGTTTCACGATAAAACATAGAATATAGAGAATCAACTCCGACAAAATTATAATGTCCCTCAAGAGGACCACGAAGACCTATGAAAACAGGTTGATCATAATCACACTCAAGTGATGGGGGTGTTGAACCTTCTTGTTCCAAAGAATAATACGACCACTCCACAACAAGATTCTTCTAATATGTTAGAGCTGTCAGATTCACATCAAACTCTTGAATCTCCATATCCATCTACTGCACTCGATTCACAAAACAATAGACCGAATTTTCAAAATATGTTGATTTCAAATGAAATTCCTTCATCCAATCCATCAATTGTTACATACCAACGAAGAGCTAAACTCGAGTTGTCGAAAGTTGATAGTAATGAGAAACAAATGTAGATGAATATACTAGAGAATGGGAAACTCTAGTTACACGAGCTCCAATATTATTAGAAAAACACCTTATTCAATCATACCTCTCTGGGCTTAAACCATATCTCCAGAATGGACCTAAGCTTCATGATATTACATCTTTAGAAGAAGCGACAAAAAGAAAAAGCTGCAGAAAAGAAATTCGAAACAATACCACTGCCAAAAGTTGAAAGAGTATATTCAAATCAAAGGTTTCTCCAAACTTCTGACATGGAGAATACAAAATATATTTCACCACATCTACGAGGAGGAAAATCTAGTATGGAGGTACAAAGAATAAAAGATGGTAAATTCAAACTTTGTGGTAAAAAGTGGGACCCTAGACACCAATGTTTTAAGGGAAAGTATACCAAGAAATTATATAAATGTGAAGCAACCAATGACTCAGATAGTGAAGAATTAGACATAGAAGAAGTTGAGGATTCTCAACAATTTTCCCTAGAATCAGATGGCGAAAAATGTTCTGCAAGTATCACTATCAACAATGACAGTAATAGCTCAGTCCTAGACCTTGAAGTTAAAAGGGAATATAAAAAAGAATAATGTAATGGTTCTAATTGATATAGGAAGCACTTACAATTTGCATTCACAATTTTTTAGATTCAAAATCTTGCAAAAAGGCTCAACATTTTCACATATCCAATGCCTAACATGAAAGTGATGGTAGCATATGGGAAGAGAATCGAAGGAGTGGGAAAATGCCGTAAGGTTAAATTGTAGATTCAAGACTACAATTTAAAATCTCTATTTTACACCGTACTGCCCAGAGGAGTGGATGTGGGCCTAGGTGTCCAATGGCTTCAAACCTTGGGCACTTGCTCTGCCAACCATCAAAAACAATTTATAAAGTTTAGATGGGAAGGACAAAAATATAAGTTATATGGTTTTCAACCACCTCAAAATCAGATTGTGTCATCCTATCAATGGTGAAGTTGATCCGAAAAGGAGCTCCAATGTATATGGTACAATTCCATTAGATGGAAATGGTGGCTTCAAAATTAATTGACGAAGAGCCCCCTGAGATTCAGGACTTAATTCAAAAACACTAGAAAGTATTCCAAGATCTTCAGCTGCATGTGCCTCTTGAAAAATAAATTGAGCACATAATCGAAGTCAAGTCAGGATCGAACTCTGTCAACATCAAGCCATATAATCCACATCATCAAAAAATTAAAATCAAAAGAATAGTCTAGTATCTCTTAAAATGTTGTATCATCACAAAAAGTAGAAGCCTATATGGTGTTCCGACGATTCTAGTCCGACAGGATGGATCGTTTAGACTATGCATAGATTATTGAGGATTAAACAAGATAATGATTAAGAACAATTTCCCTATTCCCTTCATAGACAAAATGTTAGATGAACTTCATGGAGCCAAATACTTTTCAAAATTGGACTTGAGATCTGAATACTACCAAATCAGAATATCCCTTCATAGACGAAATGCTAGATGAACTTCATGGAGCCAAATATTTTTCAGAATTGGGCTTGAGATCCGAATACTACCAAATCAGAATAAGATCAGAGGACATCACAAAGACTTTCTTTTGAACTCATAAAGGTCATTATGAGTTTAAAGTAATGCCTTTGGGTTATAATTAATGCCCCAACGACCTTCGAAGCTACCATGAATGAGGTTTTCTGACCATACGTAAGGAAGTTTGTGCTAGTTTTCTTTGATGATATTCTTCTCTATAGTAAAACATGGAAGGAGCATCAACAACACTCACAACAAGTTCTCACTGTACTAGAAGAAAGTCAGTTTTATGCAAAGATGTTCAAATGCACTTTTGGAAAGAAGAAGTAGAGTACCTTGGACATGTGATAGCAGAAGGAGTGAAAGTAGATCCAAACAAGATTAAAGCTATTACACAATGGCCCAGACCAACTAACATTTCTAAATTAGGAGGATTTATGGGTTTAACATGATACTATTGAAGGTTTATTCGAAGCTATGCTTATATCACTGCTCCCTGAACAAACCTTTTAAAGAAGAACTCATTCCAATGGGATGATAAGGAAAAAAAGTGTTTTGAAACCTTAAAGGAAATTATGTCCACTACACCTATATTGTCAACTCCAGACTTTTCAAAACCTTTTGTAATCAAATGCGATGCCTCAAGTTTTGGAATAGGAGCAGTGTTGATGCAGGATGGCCATCCAATATGATATATCATTTGAAAGTAGAAAGCTCATTAAAGGAGAACGTCTAAAATCTACATATGATAAGGAAGAGCTCGTCAATCTGCACACATTAATCAAATGGAGACAATATCTTCTGGGAAGTAAGTTTTTGATACAGACAGATCATAATAGTCTTCAACATCTTCTCCGACATAAAACACTTTCTACAAAATAACATAAATGGATTGAAAAAATTGCCACGTTTGATATGGAGATACTACATAAGAAAGGGAAAGACAACATTGTAGCAAATGCTTTATCCCAAAAAGATGAAGAGTTATCATTGCTTGCAGTTTCAGTTGTAGTTCCAGAATGGCATGGAATTCGATGTGAGTATGCAAAAGATCTAGAAACATGTGTTGCGATCAATAATCCTGCTCTAAATTCAAAATTCAAATGGAAAAACGATATTTTTTGGTACGAAGGAAGAATTTAACTAAACCCAAATTCAAAATTTAAGTCCGAAGTTCTTAAGGAAGCCCATGATTAGCTAGTAGCAGGACATGTGGGTTTCTTTAAAACATATTATAATGCACGACAATTGTGTTTTTGGAAGGGGATGAATAATGATATTCAAAAATATCTAGCAGAGTGTGATCAATGCCAAAGAAATAAAAATGAGAACATTATGACCCCAAGATTAGCTCCATCCCCTAAATATTCGATACCAAAAGTGGGAAGAATTATCAATGGACTTTATTGAAGGGATACCTGTCTCAGATGGAAAAGAAAAAGTACTCATAGTAGTCGACATGCTCACCAAGTATGCATACTTCACGGGAATAAAGAAATCAGACTTGACAAAGCAAATCGCTGACACTTTTTGCAAAAATGTCTACAATTACATGGATAGCCAAAAGTCATTGTTAGCGATAGAGACACCAAATTTAAGGGGAGTTTCTGGAGGGAATTCATCGAACAAATCGGAGCATATCTCAATATGAGTTCAACTTATCATCCTCAAATAGACGGTCAAACAAAAATTGTCAATAAGTGTTTAGAAGCTTTCGTTCGTTGTTATGCAACATATATGCAAAATAAGTGGGTTCAATGGTTACTCCTCGCTGAATGGTGGTATAATTCCACTTACCACACTCAACAAAAATGACCCCATTTCAAGCTCTTTACGGTTATGAGCCTCCTAAGTGGAAGGGATTCGCCATTATCGAAACAAAGTTTCCAACAACAAAAAATCAATTAGAAGAAACTCAAAACGTCCTTCAAGCAATAAAAGAAAATCTAAATGTTGTAAGAAATCGTATGAAACAACAAGCTGACCAACGTAAATTAGAAATAAAATTTGAGGTTGGAGAATGGGTATTTGTTAAGCTTCAACCGTACAAGCAATTATCCCTTAAACAATAAGGAAAAAACAAATTAGCACCAAAGTTCTATGGACTTTATCAAATTAACAAAAAGATCAGCCAAGTAGCATACAACTTGAACCTTCCTGATACAAGCCACATTCACAATGTTTTCCATGTATCTTGTCTGAAAAAGGCACCAAGCAAACACTAAGCAGCACAAACGACACTTCTGACATTAGATGATGTAGGGAAGATCATTTTAGAACTAGAAGGAATCATCACCACCAAGGAATGAAATTGTGATCACGAATTATTAAAGAATATCTTATTAAGTGGAAGAACCTACTAGAAGAAGAAGCCTCTTGGGAGAAAGAAGATTTTCGTCAACAACACCCTTTGTTACCTATGCTTTGAGGACAAAGCATTTTTCTCAGGAGGAAGGCAATGCTACGTATAAAATTAAATATGTATTGCAATGTTATGTATAAAATTATATATATTAATGTTTAATTTAGGAATTTGATCATGCCCTCTCATGTAAAGGCCACCAAGGCTGTATTAAGCCAGTGGCGCCCATTGTAAAAATCATCATTTCTTATACATTCATTAATATATATATATATATATATATATATATATATATATATATATATAATATATAAAATAATGTGGCTCATCCTCCATTAATTCAGTGATATCCTCTAATTCCGAGTTGCTCATTAAATGAATTATAACATATCAGGTTTTGTATTGATGACTTGGCAGTGATTGATGGGCAAACAGGCTCCCCCACTGGTTCAGGCTGACTAAACACTGCATTGTTTTCAACTTTTGCGCTTATGGTTTGTTTGTGTTGGTCTTTCTGTTGTGGCATCATATTTGACTTGCTCTCTACCAGTGTTATGGGAAGTGGACCTGAACTGGTGGAACTGGCCAGTTTGACTATTTTGATGCCTAAACTGGTCTGCTCTGTGGTACAGAACTAGAAAAGGTTGGTTCCGTACAGAACTGGCCTTTTTTCATCTAACTGTACAATTCTACTTTTGCTTTGTTTGGCCCTATGATGAGTATTGCATGTGGTGTTGTTCTTTTGACTTCCAAGGTCTACTATTCTTGTAATGGTGGTGTTCTGCACTGAGATTGTCCACTCTAACTGTTGCTCCTTAGATTGCAATCTCAATTATTTTCTCATGAGGGTCTGATTGTTGATGAATTGACATATTCTTTGCAGTAACTGCCATCTCATTGGTGTCTACTTGTGCTTTGATTAGCACTTTTACGACTTGCACATGCAGTGCCTTTGTCGGTCATTTCTCTGAATACATAACATAACAATTGTTTTCTTTGTGACAAGCCTTTTTACTATGAATATACTTGGGCATTTTCTTCTCTGGCATGTGATTAGGTTTTCTTGTTGATTTGTCAGGGTTGGCGAATCTTTGGAGCTTAGGCATCACCTTTCATGTTACTGATGCCTTAATTAACCAATTGTGGTGGTCTTCTTTCCTCAGGTGCTCTTGGCCTTGATGGCCACAGCCTTCATGTGATCCACAACGTCTATGTCTTGCAGGTCTCAAGTTCCCTCTGGGTTTCACTATACAGTCTGCTGTACTTGAGAAAAATATTGACTGTGCAGTCTACCTATGCACTTGAGAATAATATGATCCTCATCTTCTGGCATATTCTTCTTTATAAAGTTTTGATGAAACTCATCAGTAATTCTAGCACACACCTTGCCTGACCATCACTCTATCTGCAAGTTTCTTTTTGTAGCACACTGCAAAGTTTTCAGCTCATGACTTGTTGGAATTCCTTCCAATTTGTGATAGCGGACAAACTTCTTGTATCTTAGTCCATTAAAATTATTCAATAATAGTGCATATTCTGTCAGCTTCATCTTGATAAATCTAATTCTTTGCATATCAGTATATCCTTGTCTTTGACATAAAGTAGTCAGAAGTTCAGAACCAGCAGCCAAATTCCCAAAATCACAAGAGATACATAAAGAGTTCAAATTCCAATAGAAAGAGTTCATGCACAATCAATGCAAACAATATGCAAAGTTTGATCATTTGTATTGCTGCATGTAAGGGTGCAAGAAGGAAAACTCGTTGAGATATAAGTTTGCAGATCTGCATAAGGGAAAGTTATGGTAGAAAATACATAAACATTGAGGCCTCAATTGCCCTCCAGAGTCCAATAATCATCATACTGTAATCAACCAAGTACACAGGTCATCTGAACTTTGGCTCATTAGTCTGATTTAAGTTATTTAATTGAGCCCATGAATCTGAAGTCTGTTTTGTTTTGGTGAGTGGCTGTAGCCACTGTTACCATTTGATGTTTTCAATTAGTTGGCACTAATGGGCAGCATATAGGTTTCAATTAGTTGGCACCTTATTCCCCTTGCACGTTTCAATCTTTAGGATTCCACAAATCTCAACGTTAGGGGGCGAGAGACAGGGGTACAGGGTTCTGTTTTGAAAACATGCTTAAATGTTGATAAGTTTATTGAAAGCTGAAAAATGCCTCTGATAGGTTTGAATGTACTAGAGAACATTCTGAAAAGTAGTTCCCACCTTGACTTCTAATGTTAAAATTAAAGTTAGTGTTGGCATTTGCCATTGGAGTTATTTGACATTTACCTCTACTGTTATTTTACTTTCATTTAATAATGAGAAAATACAAGTTAAATATAATAACAGGAAGAAGTATGCTTTTTTTGGGTTTGTGCATGTGTGTTTTTATGGGTTTTCGGTGAACCAATTGGTTTTGCCAGTCCAAAACTAGTTCGGGTTCTGAAACAGAATGAATAAGCCTGAAATAGGTCTGCCGTGGATGCACCGATTTTTGACTACAATGGTTTCAAGGCAAGTTTTTCACTGTTTCAGCCGGTATTCTAACTTCTCTGCATATACACCTCTGTTAAAGGGTTTGATATCCTCTTTGGCTTTCTTAAAATAATTATTCATGTTCTACATGATCAGTATTGCAGGTTGGGTCATGGGTCTGATAGTAGCAGCCAAGATTTGTTGTTATCTTTACACATGTGCATGGACAAGAATAGACATAATAATGAGAAAGAATGGATTCATTCATGTGATGATGCATTGTCTCATTACATGTAGGAGAAGAGGAGTACGATATGTAACTCCCAAATACTTAACTAATTACCATTACATTTATCGCTATATTGAATGTCTCATTATTACGTTACTTTATTAGTGAGACTTTATTATATATCTAAAGTCCCAATGTATTTGAATTTTAAATATGACCATTATTTCTAATTCCCTCCCATAATGGTCATTTTACACTGGTGAAAATATCAGTATCCCAAAATATTGGCGAGGGTCTAGAAAATATCTTATCGGCGAAATCGGCGAAAATATCGGCAAATATCGGCAAGCATAAAAAATGCATAATATATTCATTTTTTTTTTGTTGGTATTTGTTCAGATTTTTAAACATATAAAGCAATAACAACATGAAATAAACACATTGGCACATAAATGTGAAGAAAGAACTGATATATATGATGTCAAATACAAATGATACATGAAATGCAATACCAAATCCTGATGATCCCTGATCCTTGTCCATTCAAGGACTCAAATGTGGAGAACCAATACAAAATAACATCACATATATAAAAGTATCTCATCATCATGAGTTATATGTAGCATAACAAATAAAACCAGCAGCTATCTATCTGAAATCACTGCCCTCTCCCCCTTTTACGGGAAAACATGATGCGCTGTTTGCCAGGTCTGCCCCTAGTAGTAGAAGGCCCTGATCCTGACCCTGCCTCTACACCTAATGTCAAATAATGAGTGCTAGGTATGGAGCTATGCTCTCCTATATCTATAGCAGATGGTGTTGATGCTGATGCTCCCACAATGTCCTCCTCCTCCTGCTCCTCCTCTGAGTCTTCCTCCTCTTGCTGCCCCTGTTCTAATGGATCATCTGGCTCTACTCATGAAGGCGACTCCTCCAAGATGGGCTCCTTAGACTCCACCCTCCACTGAGACAATACATCAATATTGTCTAAGGAAATGGCATCTGGATCCGTTGGTGCTTCTATTTGCCTCACTCGAAGTCGGATGTTGTAATGCACATACACTAAATCATTGAGGCATGCGAACTCCAACCTGTAAGAGTGTCAAAAAAACTAATGAGTCTTGACTCTTGACTCTTGACACTTGAAGGTCATAAATTAAGAATTAAAAATTACAATAAGTGTAATTGCTCAATTAAAGGTTGGAGCTCAAAGTTATACCTATTGTGCTTTTTGGCATGTTTTTTCTCAAATACACTTCAATTGTGCTCACGCCTTGAAGAGCTACATGTTTGACTCAAGATTCGTATGGCCAATTTCTGCAAATTTGGTGCCCTTGCACCATAGCTTTGCCACCAAATATCTACAACAAAATAAAAAAATAAAAAATTCAAAAACTTAAAACATAATTAAACTTTCAAATAAAGTTTACATAATTGAATTTAAAAAAAAAAAGAATTATAAGTAAAGAAATTCTAAATTGAAAATTCTAATTTCTAATGAGTGATGATTTGTCACTTACGTGGCATGAAAAACGTCCTTTCCCTAATTGCATCATCAAAGCCAAATAGGCCAACACAATCCCAATAACACTGTATCTCATGATTGATTTTGCTATGAAGCTCAGGATTAAGTACCAACCTATGAACACAGGAATAGAGCCCTTCCATCACCTCGCCATCAAAATCAAAGCCACATTTGTATGAAAATGCGGGGTTGAGGAAGAGTGCTGCTGCATGAATGGGTTGATGAAGCATCCTTGCCCACCCACTGTCAATCACATTCCATAACATATATGCCTATTAAGGCCAACATCACCCTTGTCTGCATAATAAGAACGAATGGCCTTCTTGGCCCTCTCCATGCCTTCATACAAATAAGCCATTGCAGGCCTCTCCCCATCTACCAATCTCAGAACCTTTACTATAGGTTCATTAATTGAACATGCTTCTTCTACTCCACGCTAAAACGTATCAGAGTACACCATTTTTGCAATGGATTTCTCGTCTTGTCTCCTGCTGTATCTACATTTACGCCAGTCATCAGACATAAACATTTTGCTTCAACTCGAACTGACATTGAAGCAAAGACTGAAGAGTAATAAAGTTTGTGGCAAAACGTGTGATCGCAGGATGCCGCAACTCCTTGTTTCTAGTGAACCTCCTCATGAGGCTAAGAACAAAAGCATGGTTATAAATAAACTTGGGGACGCTCCTAGCCATATCAAACGCATCCTTGATGAAGGAGAGTTTCCCATATCCTCAAGCAACAAATCGAGACAATGTGCTGCACACGGAGTCCAGAACAATGTGCGATGCCTCTCCATAAGCATCTTGTCGGCAAACACATAATTAGCTGCATTGTCTGTTATGACTTGCACCACATTCTGCACACCAATCTCCCGAATGAACCTATCTAACAACTCACATATCGTTGCTGCATCTTTGATATGTTCTGATGCATCCACCGATTTAATAAACATGGTACCTTTAGGACAATGTACCAAGAAATTTAGAAGGGTCTTACCCTTCCTATCTGTCCAACCATCAGACATCACTGTGCATCCAGTAAATTTTGTTTAACTCTGCTAATCTATAGTTGATGTCCTGCTTTTCTGCTTGAAGAATTGGCCCCTGCAACTCCTCATGTGTTGCACTTTTGTACCCTAGGCCCACAACAACAATAGCATCACACATTGGCTGCCAAAATGGATTGGTTTTGGTGATGCTGAGAGGTAAGTCACTCTAGAAAATACACCTCCCCATGACTCTATCTGCTTCTTGCTTCTCCTTTTTTTTAACAAGCGATTTTGTGCTAGGTTGTGATCCATGTCCTGTTCGTGGAACAAAAAATGATGACCTTGCACTAGTAGTAGCAGGTGATGATGTGTCCGCTGTGGAGCCCCTCCCACTACCCTCAACATCAAAATCAGGAGAAGATATCCCGAAAGATCTACCTGCATGTTCAACCTTGTTTCTTTCTGTCTCTTCATTCTTTCTGTCTTTTTCATCAATTGCCTCAAGAGTTTTTTGTATAAGCTTCGGATTAGAAACTGTACAAATCCCAACATCATGTCCAGTGAGTCTAGCCAGATGTTATATCAATTGTGCAACCCATCCTGTCATCCTAGTCCCACACAAATTGCATGTAAGATATGCCCGATTTGTCCCACCATCAGGGTTCCCATACTTCCAAAATGGGTCCAAGGCTTTTGGCATATTTGAATTTTGTACTGAGCTAACTCAAACCTAGGGCAACAATTTTTTTTTGGAATTAATAACTTAATAAGTAATAACCACATCATTTTACAAAATAGTTTTTTTGCTACATTATTTGCAATGTGAATTCAATGTGAATGAAAAACCATAAATGACAATAAGAGGGTGTATTAGAAAGTTAAAAAAAAAATGGAGTTTGCTTTCCAAATATGGAGAAAAGTTAAAACCCTTGCATTTGCTCATGGGCATGAAAATCATAGCAAATGGCAAAAAAAAAAAAAAAAAGAGCAAAATGATTGTAGGGAAATAGGCAAGCAAGAATAATCCTAAAACTATCAAAAAATTCATTAACATAGGTGTTTATTTGAACATACCTGTCAATGGAAGAAATGAAACGGTCTCACTGTTCTTCAAGCTAAGATCAACAAAATCTTCGTTGTCGGTGGCAATAATAGCTATTCAACACTCAAACCCTCCTTGGCAGCAAGCAAATAGCTCTCCCATTCCTTCTCCAACAATCATAAATGAAAATGATTGAAAAAAAACAAATTGGACTTTTATAGCCGCGCGACAATTTTTCACTGTCTCCCGGCGATTTTTTGCATCGTCGTGTGATATTTTCTCAAGATATCGCCGATATTTAGGAAATATAACGATATTTTCGGGGAGACAAAATATCACGATATTTTCTCGACGATATTTCGTCTCCCCGAAAATATCATGATATTTACGAAAATCGGCGATATCTCGGCGATATTATATACACTGATTTTACATGCTTGTTTCCATTCACAAGATAAGATCTTTAAAATAGTTACTGGAAGTGAGTTGTATGGTGCAAGGTTGGTGAAGCACAATATCGATATGAATCTTTTTGTTTGACCATTTTCTCACCAACCGGAGAGCCAATGTTGGTTAAATAGTTAGGCCTTCCACCATTGATATATAGCTTGGCGTGTTCACTGAAGTCACCTCCTCACACCTCAGTGGTCCAACATATTAAAATTTTCTGTTTGATTGTTTGAGGAAGCACCATCTCTTTTTATGACTCCCATCTTCACCGTCCATAAGGGGCGTCTTCTTTCAGTGGCAACATCATCTTCGGCTTCATTTCTTGAAATTTGACTCATTTGGTACCTCTTTGGCCTAGACATCATGGTTGAATTTTTAATGAAATTAAAACCATCTTTTTGTTGAACCAACCTTGTATTCTCAACTTCTAGTAACTAGAATAAACCCTATTCTTCCACACTTGTAGCAACCATCTTTTGCTATTTTTTTCAACAATAAAACACTCATCATCGTTGAAATCTATATATAAGCCTGAGCTAAGCTTCATTACACTATGTACTGAAAGCTTTTTTACCGGATCCGACACTCCATGGTTTAGAGTCAATGGATCCACGGATCTGATCCGGATCTGGATCCGCCTAGATCCGTCCAAGAACCGACAATCTGGCGGATCACTGCTGGCTGGAAACGCATCCCTGGATTTGGAAATAGATCCTGCAAAATTGGAAACAGTTTCTGTGATATTTTCGAATTTAAAATTTTTGCAGCGTGGTTTTTAGTTTGTAGACTTTAGTTTTAGGTTTTTATTTGGCTTTTTGTCAATCATTGTCTTTTTCACTGTTTGTCGGCACACATTGACATTTTTATAGCAACAGAGAAGGACAACGAGACAACACCAGTTTTCGTTTCGGCAGATGGATAGCATAAATTTGTCTGCTGACCGTGGCATTTGTTGAAAAGATAGCTCCTGGAAAGACAGTCCCCGGATAGCGAGCGTGAGCTCACTATTCACTAGGCAACACACTATAGCGAGCATGAGCATTTGTCTGCTGCACACTATTCACTAGGCAACGATTGCTCTTCATAGAGCGTTGAGCAACAATGATGCGCAACAAAGTTAGGACTATTCACTAGGCAGGGACTAATTGTTTTAATTTTTTGAGGATGATTCACCAGGCAACAATTCACAGTTTGATAATTTTTTAATGTTAAATTAAATTTTTTAATCGTGTTTGAACTCATTCATTTTTTAATTTTTTTCACGTTAAATAAACATTGAATAGTAAACGGTCTCCGCTTTGGGTTCGGAACAGACCTTTTGTTTCCCCCATGTCCAATCCACAGAGTAGTAAACACTGGTGGTTGTGGTCCCGACTTCCATTGGCGTTAGTTAATTAAAAATTTTGCGTCTAATTTTAACTCAGCGTCTAAGTTTAAAGACTTCAACTCAGCATCTAATGTTAAAGACTTCAACTCAACATCTAATTTTATCATTTTGATTTTTTTGTCTATTCTTCAAAGTTCACATTTGACTCTGTTTTTTTTCTCAATGAGGGTTTTGGGCTGTTGAATGTTTTAGTGCATTTAGTGACCAAAATTTGGGATCTTTTGAAAATAAAATAAAATCCATTTAGAATTCTGAAACAATGAAGATTAGATATTAAAATTTAAAAAATATTATTATATTTTTTGTATGGGATCTAGTCACATAAATTAATTTGGCTATTTAAATTTTAAAAATATCTAGCACATTGCAATATAAATATATGGCTCTTTTATAAATATTTAGTCACATAAATTAATGTGGTTATTAAATTTAAAAAATATTATTATATTTTTTGTACTTGATGTATCCTTGCCGTATCCAGATCCTGGATTTTTAAAAAACTAGCGAATCCGGATCCGTATCTAGATCCTGGTAACTTCGACTGAAAGTATATTTTTCTCCAAACAAGGAAAATAATAAGCATTTTTTATCATTACGCTTTTACCTCTTAGTAGGACATACCCCTTTTCTTGAATCTTGTATTTTTCTTCACCACTCAACATAACTGAATCACATTGAAACTTATCCTTTACAAAATCAACCTACAATCAATACTTTTAGTAAAACGTCTAGATGGCCCTGAATCAATATATGAATCATCCTTACCACTCAAGAGCCCTTGTGTTGGACTATAAACACAAAACTCTATCTCCTTGTGTTTACCACTATGTTGTCGGAAACTTGCCCCTCTCCCCACTGCATATTAGCCGCATTTCCATATGGAACTTTGAAATGCGTTTCCCTTTCCTTTTCATCCTTGTACCATTTTTTTTTTACATTACCTTTAATTGTTTCAAGATGTTTGAGAGTGGTTCCAACCACATCAAACTTCATATGGAGAAAGTAGAATTTCATATTTCATTCAAATTTCAGCAAACTTAGTAGTTTTTATGATTTCAGGATTGGTAGGATTGAAGCATTTTCATTAGATTCTATCATGCATATGGAATTGGCAGTTAGTCAAAAGCACCGAGCCCTTTATGTACCTCGATGTTTGTGATATTCGTTGTTGGACTCCTCTGTCATGTCCTCAGCAAAAATGAATCTTTCACTCAAACCAAAATCATTGATTGGAGGATTAGGCAATTTCATAAAAATTGGGTGTGTTGAGGTAGAGACAAGAGGTGATACTAATAATGTACATTCCAATATAAGCGATGGTGGAACATTGCTTGTCATTTAAATGTTCTTGCTCATTTATTCATAGTGATTTATTTCCAAGTTTCAATATAATGTGCTCTCTCTCTCTCTTGTTGGAAATCGAGAGGTTTTCATCTTATTAACAGATTTCCATTACATGATAATTATTCGTGAGACTGTTAGCAATTTTTATATTATTATTTCTTCATTCATCAAGTAATTACCATAAAACCAGAAGATCACAAAAGACAATAGAACACAAGATATAGGCTTCAAGCCAGGGAAAAACCCCTCCAAGGGGAAAGCCCAAAAAATCTCTTCTTATAGAATCAGATTGAATGAGATATCCAACATGCATAACCACAAAAATCCCACCTCTAGATGCCAAACCAAAACTTCCTTCTAGCATATTCATCAACAAGAGACCCACAACAAGAGATATATATTAAGGCAGATCATCCACAAACCCTAGCTTCAAGAAGAAACCCTTGCTTTCAAATTTCGGCCTTCCTCATCTTCTCTATCTTTTGTGCTATATTTCAGACCAAAAACATCCAAGAGTGTGTGTCCAAATGAGTTCCATCTGCTCTCTATTTATATAGATTAGACGGGGTGTGAATAGACATGTCCATTGGAGCACGGCCAACTTTCATCTAAAGGGGTTTTTGTCTCAAAATTTACATTCAAAATTCCTTTTTATTTTTCTTTTACAAGAGGTCCAGAATAGGAGCTTGCTTCTTTGACTCAAAAACCTAAAAGCACAAAGAACATGCTTATCTAGAAAATAATGATGATTTTCTTTTTCTTTTTTTCTTCCTGTTTACATAAAATACGTAATGGTACAAATTATGAAGACTGAAACAAGTTACTTTCTCCAACACTCTCTCTCAACTACGGAGGTATTTATAATTTGTACATTGGTACACAGATATTCTCAAATTAAAATATTCTCATAAGAAGAGTCAAATTGATAAGCCATCTATAAGCATGAACATTATGACCAACATTGCCCTTGAGGCCTAACTCGACAAGCTCATCTTCTTTCAAGAGTATTATGCTGGGAGGCTTTATGTGTGATACTGCACTACCAAAACAAGGCACACAACCCCTCCAGATGTTCATAAGGTGTGTCCTTTTAGGACTATTCTTAACTTGGATGTTTATCCCTTAATCCTCAAAGAATATCGGTCCTTTTCGGCCACTCTTATCTTGGATAATTGTCTTATCCTTAAAGAGTGTCAGTGCCTGTCCTTTCAAGGAAATCACAGATGCTTTATCCAATCCTCCACCATTCTCTCTCCAAGGCCGTCACTTAGACTTACGGTTGTTAGTCCTGGTCAAGTGCATGACACATGAAGAAGAAAATGCACATGTGATGTCCTTCTTCACTCCCTCTCAACCAGAGAGGATATCACTATTCCCTTTTTGATCAGAGAATAGAGCCTTGCTCCTATTCAAGGAGACTCCTTTACTCCCTCTCGAAACTAGAGGAGATTCCAAATTTCATTTCAATTTGGGAAATCAACACCACAAGCCTTATAACTTGCCTCCATAAGAGTATCAACTGCATGGCTCACTCTTCTTATCTCATTACATCAAGATTTCTTCCTTCCTGGGTATCATGGATCCATCTTCTTCCTTTAATCTTCTAACAGGTTCCAAGGCATCACTTTCATCTTGTCATCAACAATGAAGACATCATATTGAGCCTTACCAAACTTCAATCTAATCATAGCTTCCTCATGAAAGTGATCCCTTGTTGTTGTATGGACCTTAAGGTTATCTTCTCGCACTGCTACCTTTCAATGCTACTTCAAGAATTTTCCATAATGATGATTCTTATAGGATCTTGATGATCCTTCTTTGCAAAATGACTACCTCCGTCATGATGATAGAAAATGTTAGGATGAACAACAATATGCAATATGGTCCTATAATTGTTATTCTCTTTAAACTAGATGATATTTCCCAAAGAAAATTAAACGAGTAGATTCTAATCTTTCTATTATCAAGTGCTTCTATCTATAATGCCATGCTTTTTACAAAATCAAGACTCTTCTAGAAGATGCAACAATGCATGCTTACTCTTTTAATCATTAATGAACTTGTTAGCATCAATTTCTTTAGGGTCCTTATAGTTCCCTCCTTCCATCATGCTCATCATTGCTTTGATTTGCTCTTTCATCCTTCTTATCTTGCTTTCCTTATGTACCTGCAATTTTCACCAACAAGTACAACTATGCACAATATACAAATACAAGAGCATGGAGTCAAATATGTTAATCTAGGGTTTCCATGGTGTCTTAGAGGATGAATTCCTAGGGTTCTTAAATACAAACACTAAATTCCTTGACCTTATCTTTGATAAGGTTTTTACTTTCTGCGAAAATTTCAACTCTAGGATTTTTGATGTCAAATTCTAGATTTATCTAATATCCACCCTTGCTATGGTTGACCATATACCTTGGATTATCTGCAAACCCTAGATGCCAAGAGCTAGGGTTTTTCTATAGAGGGAATAACCAAAATAGGGTTAGGATTCTTAATCTTTTCTAGGGTTTTCTAATTCAAATGTGCTATTAATAAATAGATAAGAAATAATGTAAAATAATGTAAATGATAATAACCATAAATAATGATTAGTTAATTAGTAATTAGGCTGAAGAGTCATGTCTAAATGAGACATGACTCTCCGTGAAGAGACACCTGCTTGGTATATAAGCAAACCTCTCGTTCTCATTGTAAAATCATTATTATTCACATATTTAATATATAATATTTGTATCCTCATGGATATCTTTATATTCCAAGTCTTTTAGAATAATTTATTTGAAGAAGGAACATTGTTCACTTTATTTGGTATCAGAGCCACGTTTGGCTGATCACCAGGCCTTTGGCCATCAATTTGTCATCAACTACGTCATTGTCGTGATTCTAGCGTTTCGCTACTAGTTTTGGAGTTTCTCCAGCTTAGTGTTCAGCCCTTGGCTAGTAAACAAAAATAAATAAATAAATTAGAATTCTTATAAAAAAATTGAAAAAAAGGAGGAATTCAAATATATATATACGCACAAGCTCAAGCTGCCGTCGAACCACACCGTTGACCATTACTTACAGTGAACGTCGCTCAACAAGTAGACACCATTGGTTTCAGCGACAATTTGCATGAACTAAAAAAAAACCACTTCCATTTGGTCACCGCAGCCATACATTCGTAGCAACGAACAACCTGCTCACCACTGTCGCCGCTGCTATCAGACGGTGAACCCCATCGTTGTAGTCCAGCTCGACAACCACTGTGATAGTAACCCTCCTTCACCAATTCCACCGGACACCTTGAGCCATCACCGAACCTTCCGCAGCCCCACTGAACTCGTCTTTCCATCTGTTCGTGATCCGGATTTAAACAGGAACGCAACAAAATACAGAGATAACCATATACACAAAGATGCAATGGAAATAATACTTCATTTCATTAATGTAAAATACTGAAATATGCTTCCAGACAGAAATGGAAATAAACCAGCTAGGGCGATGGTAGCTTATCTCTGAGAAGAGATGTGGTGGTTACATGCCTTTGAACTATGTTACAATGAGGCTCGAAGGCCTATTTATTGTTGAGAAGCAATGGAAAACCCTTAACATCCCAAAACATAACCTTAGAAGATAAAACACCAAACTATGGACCCTGTTTTGGGTAAATTGTTACATCAATTTCTCGGGGTCGTAACTTTGGCATACGATCTCCGTTTGACGCGTACAATAGCTCGTTAGAAAGATCTATCCGAGCACTACAACTTTGGGAAGAGCAACATCGGTCCAAGGACCCATGTTGCTCCCAGATTTCCCAAAAAACGTCGTTTAGGGCCTCAAAACGGCTCCAGAAGTTTAGGACCCAAAAAACTACTAAAAATAGTAACTTGTGCTACAATTACAGACACTAAAAAATTGAAAGAGACAGTGGTGGGGGTCCAAGTGGGATAGGTGGGTGGCCACCAACATCCACCTGGATTAGTTCGCTCTGTTGTCATCCCATCATACACGCACAACCATCAATCTTCATTCACTCTTCCACGACGTAAGTCATCGCTTCCTATCTGTTGCATTCCCCGTTGCCAAATATCGCCTAACATAATCCGACTGCGTCTAAAACTGCATCCTCACTTGATTGTCACACTTGAGGGTATTGTCCTTTCCATCACATCCGTATGCCCCTCTATATTAACCCACTATTTTTTTATTAACAAATTAAATTATCTTATTCCAATCAATAGTATCGTATAATAATTTCAATGAATATTATAGTATTATACTAATACAAGTGGAGGGGGGATTTTTATTAAAGGAAATTAAATTGAGATAAAAGCTAGTTTACATATAAAAAAAAATGGATTATTAAAAAAATACTAATTCCAAGGGTATTAATGAAGTGACAAAAAAAGAGAGTAAAGTATTTAAATATATTAAAGCATTATATATATGTATATATTAAAAAAAAGTTAATATAGAAGGGAAAAAAAGAAAGGAAAAAAAAAAAAATAATATTCCATACAGTTAAAAGAAGTGAAGAAAAAAAATATGGAATCTCTAAGTAATGAACAAAAACAACCATTCACAAGAGTTATAAAACAATTAATGACAATACTTGAGCGAAAACACGCTGATTTTAATGAGGAGAGAAAGAAAATGGAATCCATATTCCAAGTTGAATGTCCATCATCACTCCCACAAAACGATGTTAAGTTAGTGTGCCAAGAAAGTGCAACTAAAAGATCAAGAGAATGGAGAAATAGTCGAACTTCATCAAAACAAGAAAGCGTTAAAACATGAACATAAAAATCTTGTGGATATGCATTACAAAGAAAGAATGGAAAAAGACGAAGAAATTTCTCTTCTCAAGGACCATGTTGGAAAATTGTTGGGATAAGTGAAGAAGACTAAGGTCACAAAGAAAGAACTCAAGAAACGCTTATCAGAACAAGAAGAGGAAACCTTGTGTTTAAAGAACCTTAATAAAAATTTATTAGAACAAATCAAAAATTTAAAAGATGAAAAACTTAAAATTCGAAACGCTGGAAATAAGGTTGATAAATCAGAAATCAAAGAACTTTTACGTCTGAGAACCATAATCAAAGTCTACGCACTCAAATTAAGAAACTTAAGGATGATAAGAAAGCATTAAAAGACAAGTTGGAACAATTCACTCAAGAAGAAGTATCGAAATCCCCATTCGTAACCATCCAAGTTGAAGATAACGGAGCAAATACCGATCCAATGAATATGACAACTCAAGAAGACAAGTCAGTTGAAAAAATGACACACTTAGATGTTTCAATTCAGATAATTAACATCCCAAGTGAAGGTTTTGTAACCAACTCAACAACATTGCCCCCTGAAGTAAATCAAAAATATTCTACACACTTAATAAGGGAACGTCAAACCAAAAAAGTTCCCTATCGACATCCGAATCATGAGAGTAGACAACTCAACTATGCTACGTATTAGGACCATTCAGACCAGAAACAACAAACTGATGTTCCAGAGAATAGTGATGTAACCTCAATCCAGTCCTATGATGACAAGTCGTTACAAAATTCCAATGATCAGGTTATTACACAGAAGATTAATCTAGGATGGTCTGATCCTTTTTCAGTGTGACAATTTTGTTTGTCACTTAGAAGATCATATCAACATGTATCGACAAATATGACAGTTCCGAGACAGAAAAACATTCGATGTCGAAAAGGAGATCAAGCCTTTTTTAACAAACTTTGAGGACAAAGCTTTTTGAGGAAGAAGGCAACGTTATGAATAAATATATAAGAAATAATGTAAAATAATGTAAATGATAATAACCATAAATAATGATTAGTTAATTAGTAATTAGGCTGAAGAGTCATGTCTAAATGAGACATGACTCTCCATGAAGAGACACCTGCTTGGTATATAAGCAAGCCTCTCGTTCTCATTGTAAAATCATTATTATTCACATATTTAATATATAATATTTGTATTCTCATGGATATCGTTATATTCCAAGTCTTCTGAAACAATTAATCTGAAGAATTGATCGCTTCAAAATGCCATCTAAGGTTTACAAACCCTAGATACCAAAATGTAAGATCTATGATCCCTAGAATTCTGTCATATGATTGCAAGAACCCTAACAACTATTCAGACCCTTAACTTTCAAAAGATCATCATGACCTAAAGATATTGACATATGAAACGCCAACAAAATTTTTATATACCTCTGTGATATACCATACCTTTATCTTTGCAAGGATTCAATCCTTTGTTACTTCTTCAACAGGTGATAAGCAACTCGCTTTTGTCCAAAATTGATTTAAACTACTCCATTCATGGAACCCTTTTTAGACAGGTCATCACACTTAGTGCAATAATCATCATCGTCGATAAAGCTGACCTATGAGCATAATGACCATATTGACCATCGTCTTTTATACTTATGATGGTTCCACCAACTTGCCATCAAAGCGATGCCATACTTCATATACAAGGGATTGTAATGAGCGAGAACCAGAAGAATAATGTGAGGCATGGAACTGTGCTACTTAAATAATTCATTTACAAGCTCAGATTAATATATCCAAGCCACCGATCGAGCCATTAACGATCCTCATATCAACAAGAATGGCGTCTATAGATTTGAGCTGTCGGCATGATACCACAATATGAGTCATACTTCAGTTGAGCCACTGTAACTCACATATACAATCCGCAGTTACATCAAATACGAGTTAAAGATGTGAGTCATCAAATTATAAACGGATGTGGGCCATAGTCACATGTTAGCGAGCCATAATATTTGCCATACTAGCTTCAAAACATACTTTGCGATGTGCCATTATTCTGAATGAACATCAGACTTTCAAGGAATGTCTGCTTTTATACTTGTTGACACCTAATCCTCATGATTGGGTGAATTTATGTAAATAATTAAATTAGAAATGTGAACAGTCGTTGAGAGATGAACTGAATAGTCACTCCCTATTGTATATAACAAAGACCTACATGATGGAATAATATACGAATCAATTTTTGCTTAATGGAGTTACTGCCTGGCCTGACATGGTATTAGAGCCAACGCCTTTTTTTAGCCTTTATGTCTTTGTAACTCACTAGTCTGCTCCATGCTCTCCATATAATTCAGTGACTGAGTGCCTGTACGCCTATCTGACACTGCCTGCGTTCTGTCTGACATTCACCTGAATGACGCAAAAGTTCCTCTGCCTGTTCATCTGAATACGTTGATTGCTCTCTAGTTGTCCTGACATAGAATCCATAAACGTTTCATAATTTTTTTAGCGCTTTCCTTCACCACCACTTCCACTATGAACGACTGGATTCTATTGAAGCTCGCTCGTCATCCATCTTCCGGTTTTGCTCCTCCACCTCCTCTCAGCTCTCCATTATTTCGCTTTTAACCAGCGCTTCTGCCTGCCCTCTTTACATATATGCGCGCACCCTCATGGCTAAAGCCAGGAAAGTCATCCCGAGTTTTTCTGCTGTGGACTGACGAAAAGTGCTTTCGTGCGATATACATAATGAAAGGCGTGGCTGGAATACTCTGAACCTATTCAACAATGACCACTGAGGTATCGGAGCAAATCCTGACAGTGATTCTCAAATTTGCATTTATCATGTTGCTTATTTCTTGGGCTCATTTGCGCCTCCCGGGGCGTTTGTTTTGCTGGAGTATGCATTGTTAGAAATCGTTTGTGCATTTGAACGCTATCACATGGTATATTCCTTCAAATAGTTGAATGCTGGACTGTTCTAATATTCTTTCAAATAGTTGAAAGCAACACCGATACATTTGAAAGCTGACATTTGAACGCTGACATGGTATAGTTAAACGCTGTCACATATAGTTAAATACTGGACACTGATACATTTGAACGCTGTCACATGGTATATTCCTTCAAATAGTTGAACGCTGGCCTGTTCTAATATTCTTTCAAATAGTTCAAAGAAACACCAATAGATTTGAAAGCTGACATTTGAACGCTGACATGGATTTATATGAGGTTTATATGGAATTTATATGAGATTTATATGGTGGATTTATATGAAATTTATATGAGGTTTATATGAGGTGGATTTATATAATGATGGATTTATATGAGTCACATGGTGGATTTGAAATCTTTTGAGAATGCCCTTTTGAGTACATTTTTACTGTATATTGGCAGAGGTATTTTTTCTATCAGCAAACCTATTTTTTTTACAGAATGCATTCAATCATATCCATGGTGGGAATAGTTCTCACTGGCAAGGAGAACTATCCTAAATGGTCCCGGATGATAAAACACACCCTCATTTTCAATGAGTTGTGGAAAGGAGTGTGTGTCGGAGACGGAGACAATGAACCAATACAGCCTACCTCAGACAAAGAGCTCATCATTTGGGAAAACAAGAACAGCAAAGCTTATGCATTAATCGCAGCATTTGTAAATGAAGAGGTGAGTTGCCATATTTCGTCATATTCAACTGCCTTTGAAGCCTTACAAAAGCTGAAAGAACTCTATGACTCACATTCTACACTTGAAGTTGTTCAACTCATGATTTAACTCTTCACTCTTGAACTGCAAAATAATGATCCTCTTGCTCTTGCATCTGCGGTAAAGTCTATAATGCATGATGTCAAACCCACTAAAGTTGAGCTGGATATCCCTCTTATTGCTTTTCTCAAGGCACTTTATCCTACTTACTCCAATTATCTTGAGTCATTGCAAGAAAATGGAAATCTCAAAGATATCCTTTGACTCTCTTGTGAAAAAGTTTGCTAAAAGAGAGAAAGCTTTTGGAAAGAAGACAACCCCTGAATCTTCTGAAGAGGTTGTGTGCCTTGCTTATAAATAAAAGCATCCTACTCAAGATTCTACAAGAGGAAGAGGTGGATGAAGAGGACGAGGAAGATATTTCAGAGGCAAGGGGGGCATACATTCTCAAGAGAAAAGGCAGATTTGCACTGCATTCGCTGCAAAAGAAATGGATCACATGATGCCTCTACATGCAACCTACCATGGGACAAAATTGAGCAGAAAAGAAACCAACAGAAAGGTAAAACTGATGATACAGACAAAGGTAAAGCACCTAAATCCACTCACTATGTTGAGGCACAATGTAACATTGGAGTAAATGAAGATTTGTTTAATGCTTCACTT
>APFE030119005.1:16154-34449 GCA_000404065.3 Pinus taeda | reverse complement strand
TGTTACACAGTAATTTGTCACCGTTGGTCACCATCCCTGTTACCCTTGCTTTCGTACATTGGAGGACACATTTATGGACCTGTGACCAGTGACAAAACCAAAAAACACTTGCATTGCATTCCCCTAAGTATGAACATCATATTCCCTGAAGACACCTTTTGCAGATTATCCCTAAAAAGTACCCTTTTTCCATTAGCGCGGGTTCACAGTGTATTGCCCGCGCCAATGACTCAGTTCCTTAAAAGGAGGCGCGCCCATTAACGCTCTGTCATAGAGCAAAGCCCGCGCCACCTAAATTTGGTTATGATTTTTAGCCAGCGCGCACTCATATGTTTTTTCCTCTTTGTTCATGGAGTTCTCTGAAGGAAAAATCCTCGTGGAAGTGGTCGAGTGTCATCTTTTTATCCATGACAACTAAGTTCAGTGGCTATTCAGGGATAATACTAATCTTCAGTAGGCGTCCTGATACAATGCATACTCCTTCCTCCTCCATCTATAAATGACTGTCCCCTTGCATTAAACCAACTAGTTTTGCTAGAGCTATTGTGAGTACTGAAATAATTCTGGAGTGATAGTGAGAATTGAGAAGTATAGAGGGGTTATGCTGCCAAAATATTGAGAGAGAAGAGGTCACTTTGCAAGGCGTATTTAGCTGCTTGCCCAATCAGAGGAGGTTCAACGTCAGAACCTTTGGTTGTAATCTTTCTCTGTTTTTACTCATTAATAGACGACTATCATTATGGTTCCACTCATGTGTCTTTTAATGGTATTTGAGTTATGTCTTTTCTGACCGATATATAATTACATATACTGGATTTTATGCTTGTGCTTGTATCGTTCTTTGCATGTGCAGGTGTCCATTCACGAGGATCGTGAGGATTGTGACCAGCCAGAGTAAAGGAACGGGAGCGGCGATTCTTCTACAACTACTAGCGTTGGAATCCAGGTAGACCATCATGATCGATCTCTGATTTATGTAATTAGGAACCTGCATGTTAGTGTTGTGTGATTGTTGCTAGACCCGTGTTGGGCTAGTGGGATTGCCTCTGTCCGCAGAGGGGATTTACCAGTTCAACAGGGTCCGCATATTATATTGCAATCAACGTTTTAATGTTACATCCCTTTAAGACTTGCGATGTGAAGGTTCTGATACAATGGATGCGATATTGCAATAGGGCGGGTTATAATGGAGTAATCAGGCCTGCAACTCAATTAGCAATCGAAGATTTTGTGTGGTGGCATATAATAAAGTCGCCAATAAAGAATCAATATAAAGTTGTCAATGTGTTTTGTGGTCTTTAAATAGTTTCGTGGTTTATTACTGTTAACTCCTCTGTTATGGCTCCTCTTCCGATAGCTCTACTCCTCCAACGTAATGTTCCTATTTGTTCTTTCGATAGAACTTACCTTTGGGCATATGCGATAACCTTCTTCTCTTGCTCCGATAACTTGCTTCTTTGATGGCTTTCGATAAACTCTTCATCTTACTCTTTGGCTTCACGATGGATTCTCCTCTTTACTCTTTCTCTTTCTCTTTTGATGGTTTTCGATATCTTTCCTCCTAGGTTCCCCTATTTCTATTATGTATGTATTCAATCCTTGGATCCTCCATGAGCAGTATTAAGATCAATGGGAATCAATAGGCAACATCATGTATTAAGGAATTTTCCATCACAAACACTGTTATATTGACATCAATGACAACCTAGATTAACAGAAAGGTTGTCCAAAAGAAAAGGATGAGCCTAGTCATGTTGAAGAGTAGGTTGGGGTCCACTCAAGGTCTACAGGTGAGGAAAGTGAGGTGGTGACTTCTCATGTGCAAATTGAGATGAATACTTCTTCACCTATGAGTCAGATGGCTTGGTATGATGTCGAGATTTTTCTAGGAGCATTCGATCCCAGATTGGATGGTATGACTGTTCGAGACAAGGGGGTGGATGAGACATTCATGTGATGGACTTGTTGTGCTTGGCCATGTGAAGGAATTGGCCAAGTGTCAGACATGAATCATGGATCAAGGCTTTTGCGTGAGATCATTCTAAGCGGAAGGGAAAAATAGATGTGTTGTAGATTGTCATGGAGTTGGTTGGCCTTCTTCATTGGGACGTCACTGAAGCTAAGATGATATCTTGATGGACCTATGAAGGGGTGGAGACTTCATTGGAAGCATGAGCTATTCGGGAAGAAAACATGATGATGTTGGTTTGAAGGAGCCTGGATGATGTTGGAGCTTGAGATAGTGTTAACTTGAAGGGGCTTGAGACGATGGATGCTAGTTGCTATCAGTGGGGTTTTCATGTGAATGTTGATAGTGGTCTGGGAGCATTTCTGATTTGTTGAGGAGCTTGGGCTAGTGAATTGCGTAACTTGACTCTAACATAGTATGGGATGTGTCCATGAGGAGCGTACTTGACAATGGAGATAGATTCAATGAAGTTGGGTGATGGTTGCAACTATAATGAGGCCTTGGTGTGAGATGCTTGAGGCATGGGTTGAGTATGAAGAGACTTAGCAATTGCAGTATGATTTGGGATGAGTAATGGTTGATTGTTCCATGGAGAACCATCTTGAAGGAGGACTTGGACATCTATGAAGATTGTTGTTATTAAGACCTAGAGTAGTACATAGATGAGATTATGAGGCAAGTGGAGATTTTCCTCCTTCATAGAGATATGAACAACATATCTGAGAGGAGATGAGGAGTGAATATTTATTCATGGGCCTAGATATGGGGATGATGATTCGACTTTGGTTCGAGGTATTTCATGATGAAGAGCATGAAGTGCCTTTGTTCGAGATGTTTATGTAGATGTGTAGGACTTGGACATTGTGGAGGATTTCTTGACAACAATATTGATGGTTGAGGATGTGATGAGAGTGTTGAAGAAACAATCGATGACGATGTGAGGAGGTGCATTCTCATGAGTTGGACGTGACGATTGGACTGATCACCCAATCAATTTGAGTCATGGGGGGGTATCAATACATGAAGACATGTTAGATTTTGGTTGAAGTATGGCAACAGAGTTCACAACGCACGAAGATTCGGTGATTAACATGGTAGTAGTTGCCACTTGATACATTGTAGCTAGAAGATGGAGAGAATGACCTTTCGTAATGAAGTGAGGCAATTGGGATACTTGCGACACATTGTGATTGATGACCATGAGATTTTGGGAGATTTGACATAGAGCCATACCTTTTGAATGAGAGAATAAAGGGGACTCGTGCAGTTTTGATGAGCCTTAATAGAGGTTCGTGAAGAAGTTGAAGAGTTCATGAAGATTGCTTGGTAGGAAAAACTTGAACAATGAGGCAAGAGAAGATTTCCTAGATGATTTGGAGATGGATGGTTCTTCCATATTGATGATGAAAACTGACGTGAAGGTTGTTCATGTTGAAGAGGACAATCCTCGGGCGTTGGTGAATAATTTTTTCGAGGGTTGCATTGTTGTGGATGACAACCTTTTTGAAGTGGAGGAGGATGTAAGGCCCTTAGACTTGGGCACTCGAGCATGCTCAAACTAAGACAAGTTTGGTTGTGAAGATGTGAAGAAGAGCACGGAGGAGTTGGTGAGACAAGGCACGCCCATCACCACATGGTGAGTTGGAATCTCAACTAAGTACCCAAGCATGCCGATGAGACGAGCTGGATTCAAATTGGTAGTTACGACGAGGACCGTGTGTCCCAACTGAAGTGGACAGTTGCAAAGGCGAAGAATCAAGTTAACTTAAGTGGATGAGTTGTGAAGGCAAGTTGTCGAGCTAACTGAAGTGGACAAGATGACGGATGAGTTGAAATACCCGAAGGCAAGTTGGAGCAACAAAAGAGAAGAGACGAAGTATTGTGACAAGTTGTTGGCTGCGTGGGGCCTAACCCAGGTTCAGTGTTAGTTAGCCAAACAAATCCCTACACTAATGGCCCTTTCAGCATCAGCGCGCGGAGTGCGGACCAAAGTCTCAACCGAAGCAGTATGGGGGGATGCTGGAATCAATTTTCTGCACCCTGAGATGGTCGTGATGTCGGTTTATACCCTCTGTTACTGCTTTTTGCGCAGGTCACTAAGCTCGCAGGCTCTGTCAGTCTAGCCCTTTATTCCTCCCTTCAGTACCTCCGCGAAGGAGTACGATTGACCTTTGCGCAGCCCTAACCTGTGGTCCAGGTACTTTCGTGCTGCTATGACAATGTATTGTACAAGTTCCCAAGTTATCTTAGGTGTTTTACTTATCTTACTAAACAATCACAGTTAGCACCGCGTAAACATATATTCTTACTTGCGTTCAATTAACCAACATAATTACATACATTCCCGCATCACATAAGCATTGTAAATGAAATGCATACACAATATGACAAGATGTATTAACATGAAATAAATACACAGGAATTGCGAAATACTTATGTTTATTGATATCTTCAGACTATTAGAGACTCTATCTGCCTTGCGCACATAGCTGCAGGGGTCCATGCACTCAAATGCAGACTTCTACCCTAGGCCTCTGCACACTCAGTTGCAGAGCCTCTACCTATGTTAAGACCTGAAACTTAGACTTCTCTACCGAGACTCCAAGCCTTATCTTCTACTCCCAAAAAATTATGAATACTTAGAGCGAGCTTACTTAGCTCTTTTATACAATACATGGTTTGCAGACCATGGGTAGATCTTTACAACCGATTTTACATTTTACAAAATAAGGGTGGACAACCCTTTATGACTTATGACACCTTTGCGCTCCGCGACCACAAAATGCGGAAACTTTACAACTTTATTAAAAAACTTGACCCAAAACATGGGCTTTTATCCCAAAACTGTCCTTGGGGGATCCCGTTCCCACCAGGTCGCCAACACAAACATCGTGACTCACCCTCGAGTCACTATGCGTGCGCGGAGATCTTAGCGCGAAGACCTCCCATCTCAACCTGTATGACCGCAACCTTGGTAGTGCACTGTGCAGCCGCCTGCTTCGCTTCTTTAACCATCTGCTCGGTCACTGCTCCTGAACTGTCGGCTTGAAGCTTTTGCTAAGTCGGTTGCAAAGTCACAAAATTTCCTTCAATAGAGGTCATGACCGCATAAGCCTCATCCAACCAGGGTTTCAGTCTTTCCTTCAGCACTGCCTCCTTGTGCCGAGCTACATCTACTTGTTCTTTCAACTACTTGGCCTCCTGCATCTTTTCGAGTCGTTTTGTTAGCACGAAGGTTCATGTTGTGCCTTTGACCTCGTCATAACACTGCTGCAATTCTCCCGCTTCTATCTCTAATAAATATACATTAGGGTCCTCCTACAAGCTCATCAGGACCTCGAACGACTGTTCAAAATGTCGTATGCAGTTTGCTACTACACTATCAATTGCTACTATTGCTTCTGTGACAGTGGTTGCATGCTTCTCCTTTACTTCTGGCGGTGTTGAAGGCTGGGCCTTCAACTGTGGTTCAGTGATCTGTAGTTTCAACTCCAGCTGAACCCTATCCATCTCTATGCGAGCGTCACGCACCCCTGTAGCCAGCTTGCAGATGCGCACCTCGACCGGTTCTTCCTCTGGAATGGCCAACTCTGGAACCATTCATCATGCCTCCTCCATGACCTTAATTATATGCTTGTTCTGGTCGGTTACCTCGGTCACAGCAGCAATGGAAAAGTCACTCTGTAAGGCCATCTATTCATTATTAATCCTCTGCTCGTTGATCACTTGTAGGGTGCGGTGCTCGTGGGACCTCAGCTTCGCGATCACTCCACCCTGCGATAGGTGGAGTGCTTCTTTAGGGAGCACTGCCAAATTCAACCCCACTCCCTTGAGGGTGCTGATAGTGGGCCTGTCAGATTCATTCTCTATGGTCAGTGCTCCATTGGGTAGCACTATCGCGCTAGAGACCTTCGAGCGCAGCATCTCAGCAGCTTCTGAAGTGCTGATAGCAAGGCCGATGGACATTGCGCCAGCCTATGATGCGTGGTGTAGAAATTTCTCACTGTAGATCAACATATTATGCAATATACTAAAGTAAAATACAAGATCTACTTCTACAACAAACTCGCTGAAGCTTAATCGAATATGAGCAAGATCAAATAGAACACATATAACTGAGAATGAGAAATCAATCAAATGAAACATAGAAGAATAATCCGGGGAAAGCCTCAGCTAAAAACCCTGATCTCTGTATTATCATACAAGTGGAAATATGTCCATATTACACAAATCTTTAGCTCACTATCCATCTCTTAGTACAATCCCTCTGCTGCTCATAGACTGTCAAAGGCTTCTCACAAACCTTCTCCTCTGCCCTCCAAGCCTCTTATTTCCTTGCGCAGTTTCTCCTGGGGTCCAATGCTGCCACCTGTGTGAATTTACCTCTCACACAACACATTAAACTCAAAAATAACTGTGCATTCCTGAAGGAGAAAATTCCTTATGCATGGATGAGTTTCCTATATAGGAAAAATTCATCCAACTAATAGTACATTGTCCCATCATCTGATCTCAACTGGGTCTTTCTCTAAACTGACATGCATGAGTTATTTATGAGAGAATATTCATTTACCTGGAGAACACTAGTTGCATGCATGCATGCATTAATTGACTGAACTCACAATTAGTTCCTCCAATTGTTTGGAAATAATTTAATCGGAATTAACTCAGCTAACTGAGCTAACTAATTACAACTCAAATACAACTCATCCTTATCTCCTTAATTAAGGGATAAACTCCTCAATCAAAGGTATAACTGTTGCATGTCTTCACATAGACTTCATGTTTGATTTTCTCAATTTTAATTCAAGGACCAATTAAAATTGGAATCTATCCTGAAATGCTATTTATAGCAATGCTATTTTTAGCATTTCTTGTTGTTATTTTCCACACTGGTACCTGAAATGCTATCTATAGCAATACTATTTATAGCATTTCTTATTGCTATTTCAGCACTCCCTCTCAACAAGAAAGGCATTCAACTCGAACCCGATCCTGAACCTTTGGAATGTTCTGCATGCAACACTTCTCTCAAGTGTTGTTGCTTCAGCAACTCCAGAAACAAAAATATCCAAATTGAATAAGAATGATGCCTCTGTCATCAAATTCTCTGACTGTTATTGCCTCTGTCGACTAAAAACTCTGCACCTCTGTGCCCTTTAGTATCTAACTGCTCTAGCCATTGTCACTTTGATCTCTGACTACATCAATCACACTGATTCCTCCTGTTGCATCCGTGCTGCTGCTAGTCCTATCTCCCAGCACTGCATCCGCACTACACTTCCTCTCATCATGTTGCATCGTGCTGCCCACTGCTATACTACAACTCAGTTACTGAGAAGTAAGTAACTGTTCTCCCAACTGACTTCCTGTTGGGCTAGAAACACCATCTGATGCTAAAGCTTCCTCTGCCGCTGACAAGTGCTCCCTCTCTAACCTCTATGCTGCTGCAACAACTCCCCGCATCTTGCACTGTTGCATACCTCTCTGTGTCATCCTGCACTGGTGCAACACTCCTGTGCCTCTCCAATTGCTGCAGCCTGCTAGCTCAACGCTGTCTTGGGACTCTTGCACTGTAGCTCTCCCTGTCGTTCCATCCACATCTGTCTCTACCCACTTAGCCAGTCCTGCTACTCCTCGTTGGGGCTTCTATAGCAACGTCTAATCAAAGAGGTTGGGTAGCTCAAGGATCCTACCCCTGTTTTAGCTTTCTTGGGACTATCACTTCACATTGCCCCACCTCACACCTGGAGGTATGGTTTCATATGATCCCTCTGCCCACTTGGCTCAAAATTTCCCCCTACTGAAGTTCTTTGCATGAGTGGATGCCTCCACCCGGTCTCCTCTCAGCTTCTCTAGTTGTTGCTACTCCACAACCTCCTGAAGCTGCTTCACCAATTGTGGCTCCTCCACAATTGTCTGAGACTTCTTCTGGCGCTGCATGTTGAGAGGTAATGTACTCTCCCTCTCAACCACCAAGTCTCCAACATTTTCCTTGCTCCTCAAGGCTTTGCATACATCTTGAACCTCAAGAGAATACAGGTTCTTGAATCATGAACCAATCTGCTTCACCTGTTTCATGGTGACGTGTCTAAGGAAAACCTTTTCCTTACTGAAGACTACATCATAGCATTTGTCTTCCAGCATAGCGATGGACACAAGATTCTTCTTCAGACCCGGTACATACTTTACATCAGTCAGGGTAGTGCGAGCTCCATGCTCCCTCTGAAAAACAATTGTGCCTACTCCTAAGACACTATACTTTTCATCATTACCCATCACTATGAGTATCTAGAGATCTTTCTTCTCCAAGGTATTGAACAAACTCTTATCACCGGTCATGTGGAATGAAGCTCCACTGTCAAGAAACCAACCACATCCCACCATGGATGAAACCATGTATGCGAAGAGGGTGAAATCCAACTCGAACTGTGAGGCCAATGCCTCACCTTCAGATCCTTCCTTGGATCCCATCTTGAATTTCTTTAGTGGGCAATTTGTAGCAAAATGGCCCACCTCATGACAAAAACACACTTTCGATTTGTCAAACTTCTTCCAACCATAGGAAGAACTAGATTTGGAATGAGAACCCTTCTCCTTCCCTTTCTTTGCCTTAATCACTAAGGCGCAGTTTTCTTCATCCTCCTTGGATGAAGAACCATCTTTGGTGCTTCTTCTTATCTCCTCCTGCATTAGATCCAACCAAAGTCATTCCCAATCTAGCAGTTTCTCTCTTCCATTTACCAAATCTTGGTAGCTATGCCAGCTCTTAGGAAGACCGAGGAGAGCAAGACTCACCATGTCATCATCGGCTGTCGTGATCCCTACACTTCCAAGCTCATCCCTGCAGGTGGTGAGCTTGTTCAGATATGTAGAGATTGTGTCACCCTTTTCACACTTGGTTTTCTGAAGCTTGTCTTTCAGCGCCAGCTTCCTTTGATCGTTGTTGTTTTGATATAGATCTTTCAATGTTTTCCACATTGAAAACGATGTCTCCTTCCCATGGAGGCTCGAGACAATGTGGTCTCAAACTCCCTCCAGGAGGATTCTCCTTGCTATAGCCACACATTTCTTCCATTCTACCAATTCTGTAGCATTAGCCGCTACCTGCTTTGGGACTTCTTGATCAATGAATTCCTTTAGACCGTTATCCTCTAATACTGCTTCCATGCGATCCTTCCAGGCTATATAATTCGAGTTGCCATTAAGGGCATACTCGAGTCTTAAACCGTTGAACGTCATTGGTGAAATTGAGATGTGATAAGAACTCGATTTCTATATTTAGGAACCTCAAACTTCAAACTTCTCCCTTCTTGTATACTGTTCTTTGCTTTGATCACCTTTGCTCTGATATCATGTAGAAATTTCTCACCGTAGATCAACAGATTATGCAATATACTAAAGCAAAATACAAGATCTAGTTCTACAACAAACTTGTGGAAGCTTAATTGAATATGAGCAAGATCAAATAGAACACATATATATGAGAATGAGAAATCAATCACATGCAACGCAGAAGAATACTCTGGGGAGCCTCAGCTAAAAACCCTGATCTCTGTATTATCATACAAGTGGAAATATGTCTGGATTACACGAAGCTTTAGCTCACAACCTATCCAACTCTCAATATAATCCCTCTGCTGCTCATAGACAGTCAAAGGCTTCTCAAAAACCTTCTCCTCTGCCCTCCAAGCCTCCTATTTCCTTGCACAATTTCTCCTGGGGTCCAATGCTACCACCTGTGTGAATTTACCTCTCGCACAACACACTAAACTCAAAAATAACTGTGCAGTCCTGAAGGAGATAATTCCTTCTGCATGGATGAGTTTCCTATATAGGAAAAATTCCTACAATTGATAGTACACTATCCCATCATCTAATCTCAACTGGGTCTTTCTCTGTACTGACATGCATGAGTTATTTATGAGAGAATATTTAGTTGTCTGGAGAACACTAGTTGCATGCATGCATGCATTAACTGACTAAACTCACAATTAGTTCCCCCAACTGTTTGGAACTAATTTAACTGGACTCAACTCAATTAATTGAGCTAACTAATTACAACTCAAATACAACTCATCCTTATCTCCTTAATTAAGGGATAAATTCCTCAATCAAAGGTATAACTATTGCATGTCTTCGCATAGACTTCGTGTTTGATTTTCTCCAACTAATTAACTCAAGATGAGTTAATTAATTATTTTTCAAACAACTAGTGAGACTAAATTCGAATTTTAATTCTCAGTTTTAATTTAGGGACTAATTAAAATTGGAATCTATCCTGAAATGTTATTTATAGCAATGTTATTTTTATCATTTTTATTTTATCATTTCTTGTTGCTATTTTCTACACTGGTACCTGAAATGTTATCTATAGGAATGCTATTTATAGCATTTCTTGTTGCTATTTTCAACACGTGGGTCTGCAGCTCCTGTAGACCTATCTGTATGGCCCCCAATATTAGTTGTTGCTGCTGCTCAAACTATTGTAGGGCCTCCGCAGTGACATCCCGCACTGTGTTTCCAATGTCGTGCAAGTCACCCTCTGTGAGGGTGATTGGATCCAACAACGTCTTAGTGGCCTTGGATTTCTTCCTCGACCCTCCTTTCTCTTGCTCCCTTGGATGCTTGATGCAGGCAGACGTCTCTTGCGGGTCCGCGCCGTGCTGCTCTGTTTGCTTTTCCGTCTCTTCCTCTGTTTCAGTGAAGGAGACCTCGCGCCTTTGTCAGAGCCCTGCTCTGTTCTACCTGTTTGCTTCTCCGTTTGTTGAGCGACATCACACTCCACGTGGGCCTTGTTAGCGACCTCCTTCTTCCTCTTCTCGACCAACTATGCCATCTTGAGCTTGGCCTCCTCCTCCTTCTTGCGCTGCGTGGCTGACTTGCTTGCTCTCATCACCAAGTCTGATGTAGTGTGCCATTTTGTCGGCCAACGATCAAGCACTACACCAATTGTGCCGTCCGTTGCCAAGTAAGACAAGGCATACCATGTCTGCGCAGGGTCCTTCCGCGCCCTGATCGACACATGGTGAAAATCTGCCTTGAACTCCACGTAGCCTTGTAGGTTAGCAGACACAGTAGGCGAAAACCACGGTTTGCGATTGATAGCCATGCAGATGTTCATCTCCATCAAGATCCAGAAGATCTTGTTGTGCTTGATGCGATGCACATCCTTGGTCGCCCACAGCGAAGAGTACTTCGCTACTTCTGGTAGCCATGCATAATGGAACTTCTGAGCTCCTGTGCCTCGCGGTAGTTCGCAAGGAACTCACCATAGAGATAGCATGCCTAATTGAACTGGAATCCTTCGATGCACTGGGCTGCTAGCGCGATGACAGGTGCGGGCACATCATCAGTGCGATACTTCCTCATCACCTTCCCAGCCAAAATTTGCGTGGGCACCTTTACTGCAGGGCCACTGATAATTGATATGGAATATCCGCGACTTCTTCACAAGCTTAAATTTCTCCTTCATGGCCTCCGCGAGTGCCTACTCGCCACCTTTTCCACCAAATATCATGGCCGGATTTTCACTTGTGTAGGGAAACTGCGTGATCCTGTGGATCAATATGTCGATGATGGGTATTGGCTCCTCCAGCCACAGACACCCATCATGCACTAAGCATATCAGCTGCTTGATGACCAATACTGTAATCGGGGTACGGTTGTAGTGCAACACCCATAGTAGGTTGACTAGACCTGCCTTGTCTACTCCCCTGAGCCACTTCCGTGGTTCCAATGCAGTCATCCCCGTGGTTGTATCAATAATGCGGTGCATTAGCTATTCGGTCACCAAGTGTGGGAACTTCTCATGGCCGGCTAAGTCCCAATCTTCTAGTTTTAATAGAGGAACCCACCCCAAGCACAGTCCTTCAAAAGCAATCTCATCCAGCAGCAGAGGTGTTTGCAAGGGGACCTTGCTTTCGTCGAAATATTTTGGCACCTTGGTCTTGCCCTTGTGTAGAGGGACATACTCAGGCAATCGAGTGATAGGGTCAGCACCCTGGACTTCAGCTTCCTCAATGTCTATCCCCACGACCCCATCATCCATGAGGATGTCTTCAATTTTTTCCTCCTCCGGATCCAGATTGATGGCTTTTCCCTTTTCTTGTACGGTAGGCTTGAACTTTGGTGGGTTTCTTCTCGGCAAGGTGCGCACCGGTATTGCAGGGTTCTTTCCTTTCTTATCCTTCGCGCACTCCTTGGTTGGGGTCGGTTTTGGTATTGGCATCTGTGGCGATTTGGGAACTTCCGCTAATACTTCGGCAAAATCTGGAGTAGCTTCCTCTGCCTCCATAACAACTTCTGGCACAACCTCCTTGGCTGTCACTGCTTCGATGTCCGTAACTTCGGTAGGTGTTGAAATAACGGTATTCATCAGTTCTCGTGTCGCCTCTGGTAATTTCTCAAACGCCGAACTCGCTATTAGAGCTTCGAAGAATTCTTGGTTCATGTGCACCTGAGAGCTCAACAACTCAATTCTCAAAATGCCAAGTGTTTTTCGCTGGGTAGCCACCTGTAATTTATAGGGCATTTTGAATTCAAATCTGACCATTCCCCCCACATTTTGTTCATTAATGTCGGATTGGCGGCAGATTTTCAAGGATCTGACCCATAAATTCCGTCTTAAATGCTGGTTGCCCACTTTATTTGGCCGCATTTCTACCGTCAAATCATGAATAATGACTTTAATGGTCACTTTCTAGCTGACCTGCGCAATTTCTCCTTGGGTAGCGCAGCTCCCTTCGCGTCGTCGCGAACCTTGTGACACTTCCTTGCTTCACACAATCCTCCAATTGCACAGCTCCCCAACCCGAGCAGTGTAGTTTATAGTCCCGCGCCTCCTTTCAGCTGCTTGGAGCGCTAAGACTGTGCTACCCTCATATAGTCACATGGACGGACCACCGGTGTATGGCTTCAATCAGCTGCCATTCACCTTTCCTGGGAAGGGATCTCCATTCAATTTAACCAATTGAACTACTCCACCGTCGGTAATTTCCTTAATGACATAGGGCACTAACCAGTGCATTTTGAATTTCCCTAGAAATTTATCAAACTTGTTGTCATATAACAAAATCCAGTCATTTATCTTAAAGGTGTGCAACTTAATGTGCCAATAATGCCATGCTTTGTCGCGCTGCTTTTGGACCTATTGGTGAAATCCAACTATAAATCTCTCTTCCTCAAGCTTAGCCAGCTGTGCGAGCCTCTCTTCTAGGACTCCATGATCCATCATACCCGTGAGTGCCACTATGCGTAGACTAGGCACAATGTATTCCATGTGCATCACTCCTTCAACGCCATATACAAGCCTAAATGGTGTCTATCTAGTCAACTTCTTGCATGTCGTCCAATAGGCCCATAGTACTGCGGGTATGCGTCAGCCCTAATCACTTCGTTGAGCATCGCAAACCTTAGTCAATGCAGTTTTGAGCACCTTATTGAATTCTTTTGTCGTCCCATTAGCCTGTGAGTGATAAAGCATGCTCTTTTGGTGATATACCTGGAATTCCTCCGTTAGCATGCTAAGCATCTCATTCAGAAAGTGCGTATCGTGATCACTCATAAAAATCTTTGGACACCCAAATCGCGTCAGTACATACTCAAAGAGGAACTTCATAGCAGTATCGCCTGTGCAATCCTTCATAGGTTGTGCCTCTAACCATTGAGTCAAATACTTAGTCGTGGTGATAATGTACCGTGCTGCCGTCTTCTTCCCTTGGGGCTAAATGGGTCCCATAAAATCTATTGCCAATTTCTCAAAGGGTTGTAACGTCATTTTCGGATTCAGAGGTAGCTCATCCCTCCGTGATGGCCTGCCCGTCCTTTGACATACATCACACGCCTTGCAGTAAGCTTTTGAATCCTGATGGAGGGTTGGCCACCACAACCCTGCGAGTAGAATCTTCTACGCAGTTGCTCTGCCTGCATAATGACCTCCCGCGGCGCCCCCATGAATGTCCATGAGGACACTTCTCCTTTCAAACTCTAGTACATATCATCACAATATTTCATCAAAACCCATTTTGTACAGATGCCCAATAATGACAGAAGAGTCTGCCACGTGCACCATTAACTCCTTCTTCTGCTGGACGGTGTAACCTTGCGGGGTAGTTCCTATCGTCAGGAAGTGTATGATATCTCCAAAATGATCATCCACGACATGCACAACAAATAGATGCACATCAAGCAATCCTTGTTCCAAATTAGTGGGCTCTTCCCCTGTTTTGATGCGTGACAGATGGTCTGGTCTCGCGTTTAGTCGTCCAGGCTTCACAATGACTTCAAAATCATACTCCTAGAATAATAACAACCACCTACAGATTCTCCCCCTTAACACATGCTTATTGACCAGGTATTTCAGCGCAGAATGATCCGTGTACATCTTAACTTCTAGAGTGCGTATACCATGGCTAACCCCTCGTGCTTGGTGGTGGAATAGTTCTTCTCAACCTTGGATAACCATCTTCTTGCGAACGTTATAGGATGATCCAATTCTCCTTCGCCAGCCTCTGTTAGCATTGCTCCCAGCACTATACATGACGCGTCAACATGTACATGAAACTCCTTCCAATCCGGTAAGACTAAAATTGGCACGGTGACCATCTTTTCCTTCAATACATCCAAGTTTTTCTTACAGTCCTTGTTCCAATAGAACGTGACATCCTTTTTCAACAACTTCTCCATAGGCGCGGTGATTTGGGCATATCCCTTGATAAGCTTCCTGTAATACCCAGTATGTCCTAAAGTTACACGTAGCTGTTTCACACTCCTCGGCACTTTCAAATTAAGTATCACTGCGATCTTTGTGGGATCTACCATTAGGCCCTACCTACAAACCACATGACCCAACAGGTTCCCAAAAGGAACACAAAACATGCACTTCTTTAGATTAAGCACGATCTGGTACCTTCAACAGGTATCTAGCATCAGGTGCAAACTTGCCACATGGCATTTTACTAGCCCAAACATAGTCCAGTCATCAAAGTACACCTACAAAAACTTATGAATAAATTCCTTGAACGCAACAATGCCTACGCATGAAAAAATCGCAGGCGCATTATTCAATCCGAAGGGAATTACAATGTACTGAAAACATCCCCACTCAATCGTGAAGGTCGTCTTGCTTCTATCCTCCGGCACAATTTTTATTTGATGGTACCCAGAGAACCCATCCGTGAAGGAACACGCTTCGTGGCCACCTACATTATCCAATACCTCATTAGTGAATGGAGTTGGGAAAGGATTGCGTACACAAGCGTCATTCAACTTCCTAAGATCTACGCATATCCTTATTTCATCCTTTTACTTCTTTTCCTGTACCACCATTGGGCTTACCCAATCAGATTCTTCTACGGGCTCAATGATGCCAACTGCAAGCATCTTGTCTAGCTCTAAGTGGATCTTCTCCTTGTACTTCGGATTGAGGCAGTAAGGTCTTTGCTTAACCATCTTTGCGTCGGGTTTTAACGTGATCTTCATAATTCCTAGGTCTCCTGTTATCCCTTTTAGCTCCGTAAACTTGGTAGGGAACAAATCCTGGTATTCGCGGAGAAATTCAACAAACTTATCCATCGTTGTGTCATCCCAGTAATCTCCAATCTTCGTGAATTTGGGCTTTGCCTCAGTACTAATATTCACTTACTTCGTTTTCAGTGGCATGGTTATATCAGGATTCTCAATCTGCGGTCCCTCAACCTCGCAATGTCCCTCTGTTTCAGGGATGTTAATCTTTCGTGGATCCTCATCTTCTTCCTCAGTGGTCACATTATAGCATTCCAACACATGGCTCAGCTGAGTGGTCCAATCGGGTTGAATCAGGTCCAAAGGATCCTGCTGTATCCTAAAGATTGCTGCTTTCACTTCTTGTAGCACTTCTTTAATACAGTCAAACCCATCTTCAAAGCTGAACATCATTATGAAGCCTTCACGCAAAATATCCCATTCACCTGTACCATGGCAGAGCTCTTTTTCCAAGTACCAGTTCATCGGGATGACATCCAAGGTACGACAAAACAAGTGCACCCATTCCGATTGGGGCTTCGTTCCATAATCCTGAGCCCATTTGGCTAAGTGTGCACATGGATCATCATTTCTGTCATATTTGTTTGTCATTCTCACCTTTGGCTTCCCAAAGCATGTTCGCATCATTCTCCTACACTCACGCCAATCATCAAAGCTACCCTTTTGCGTACCCCACCATCTTGCGGGCATAGTGTGCAGTGCCCAGTGCAAAGCCTGGAAGCGTTGCTTTTCTAGTACTTCCCTCTAAAATGCATTCAAAAATATATCTACATCATTCAAGCCATCATAAGTGGGCAGATTTCTTACTTCTGACGACACACAACGTAGCGACCGGGTCATCATGTTACAATTCAGTGTGGTTACTTCATGTTAGGTCCCCATAATACTAGTGATTCCCCCAGTACTATTGTCGTTGTATCCCTTATTGTTATTTTTGTGCCCCTATTGTCCCCATATTTTTATTATTGTGCCCCATAGAATCCCACTATTGTTATTTTTATGCCTTTATATTATTATTGTTAGGTCGACTTTGGTTAGGTTGTGACCCCTTAGACTCCTATATATAGAACGGAGGTTTTTTCATTTGAATGATCTAAGAATTGTTCATTTGTGTAATGTAAAGGAGGTTTCCCCCTCGAAGAGGCTTATTTCTAAGGCATTGATCTATCTTTTCTATCTTTTTGTGAGTTGGTTTCATAACATTTGGTATCAGAGGTTTGGATTCTAGGGTTTTGCTGATCCAAACAGGTCATCGTGGAATTTTCGCTATAACATTTTTTATGCGACGTTTCAGACGCTAAAACAAAAAACCCATTTGAGACAAAATCACACTGAACCTCGGGTCTGAATTTCAGATCTTGTCTCGCTATATTTTCGAATATATAATCTGAGGAAGTTAGGGTTTTTCTAGACCCCCGAATTACATTCCAAAAAAGTGACCTTGGGAAAATCGTCATAACTTTCGCTCTGAGCATCAGATTGAATTTTCGTAAGAACTTATAGAAAGAGGACGGAATATAGCTTTTGGGATATCATTTTCAGAACCTAAGGTTGAAATAGTGACTTGTGGCACGTCGTAAAAGTTCACTCTACTGAACCAGTCTATACTCAGGTCATCATGGGAGATTTGACATAACTATTCATTGGAGAATCCAATCTTGATCAGACTTGCGGGGTTAGAGATATTACTCAGAGTGTTACTGCAGGAAGAAATTTCAGACCTTGGAGATCCAAAATTACAGAGATACATCAGATTCAATATCGAGCTCCTACAAAGTGAAAAAAGGTGTGTAGTTTTTTTTTTTAATTTTTTGCATAAGCTTGGTTTGAAAAATTAGTTTGAAGGAATTCAAACGGCATAGTGAAGCATTATTATCGGTAATTGATGCCCCGAAGAAAGAAAATGGAAACACATAGTAAGCAACCTGAAAGCTCTAGCATGACTCATGAAGAAGAGGAAGAAATGAAACATGATATATCAAAATTACGAGACCAAGTGCAACAAATTTCACTCGCACAAAAAGTGACAGAAGCTACGATGGATGGTTTAAAGAAAGACGTAGAAGCTAAGATGTATGGCATGGAAGCTAACATGGATGGCTTAAATAAATATGTAGAAGCTAAGATGAATGACGTGGAAGCTAAGATGGATGGCATGGAATCTAAGATGGATGATTTAAAGAAAGGCATGGAAGATTTGAAGACAGATTTGACAAATTTTCTACAACAAATGCTTACTAATGGCGAAAGGGTAGTAAAGGAAACTCATGATGAGAACAAAATAAATATTAATCATGATTTCATAGACTCTAACATTGGATCGAAGAGCCACCATGTTCTAAATATCGATATGAGGAAGTTTGCTAGGATCCCAAAACATGGATACTACAGATGGAGAAAATTTTCGATCTCCATAATATGAAAAACACACAAAAGGTACGCATTGCAACTTTATATTTGGAACCAAATCAATTTGTATGGTATCGATGCCTTTGCTCTTGTAAACAAATTGTCACTTGGGCTATTTTTACGGATGAAATGATAGCACATTATGAGGATACAAAAAACAACATTTTTTTTAGCCAATTGATAAATATCAAACAAAAGGGTTCAATGATGGAGCACATTGAGGACTTCCAAAAATTAAATATAAGGGTGAAAGATATTCGAGAGGATCATAGGATTGATGTGTTCATAGGGACTTTAAAAGATAACATCCAACATGAGGTTCACCTTTGGGAACCAGATTCATTGGAGAAGGCATTCAGGTTGGCAAGAAAAATGGAAAGCAAAATTATGGCA
>APFE030119005.1:0-15931 GCA_000404065.3 Pinus taeda | reverse complement strand
GAGGCTGGTATAATTCAACCTAGTCAAAGTTCTTTCTCTGCTCCAGTAGTATTGGTTCTCAAGAAGGATGGATCATGGCACATGTGTCCATATTATAGGGATCTCTCTAAGCTCACTATTAAAGATAAATTTCCCATTCCTGTCATTGATGAATTATTGGATAAATTACATGGATCAATTTACTTCACCAAGTTTGATCTTCGTTCAGGATATCATCAAATCAGAATGAAGACCAAAGACATTCTAAAAACAACATTTAGAACTCATGAGGGTCATTATTAATTTTTGGTCATGCCTTTTTCCCTTACTAATGCACCTTCTACAATTCAAGGTTTGATGAATTCCATTTTCAAACCCTTAGAAAATTTGTGTTAGTATTTTTGGATGATATACTAATCTACAACAAGTCTTGGAAGGATCATGTGCAACATGTTGACATGGTGCTCAAACTATTGGATGAGAAACATTTATATGCAAAGATCTCCAAATGTTTCTTTGGAGTACAAGAGATGGAATATCTGGCTCATATTGTATCTCATGAAGGTGTTAAGGTAGACGCTAGCAAAATTAAAACCATTAAGGAATGGAAAATCCCCACATCCATAAACCATCTATGAGCATTTCTTGGGTTGACAGGGTATTATTGCAAGTTTGTTAAGAATTTTGGGAGAATAAAAACACCTCTAACAACATTATTAAAGAAAGATGCATTTTCATGGACTCCAGAAGCAACGAAGGCCTTTGAACATCTTAAAGAGGCAATGTGCCAAGCACCAGCCTTAGCTACACCGAACTTCACAAAAACCTTTATTGTGGAATGTGATGCCTCACTAAATGGAATTGGTGTTGTTTTAATGCAAGAAGAAAGACTCATTGCTTTCGAAAATCGTCCAATCAAAGGAAATTATTTACACAAAGCTATTTATGAGAAGGAAATGTTGGCAATACTACATGCACTTAGGAAATGGCGACCCTACCTAATGGGAAGACACTTCAAGGTAAAAACGGATCATGATAGCCTTAAATACTTTTTAGAACAAAGATTATCCTCTGAAGAGCAACAAAAGTGGGTCACAAAGATGTTGGGTTATGACTTTGAAATCATCTACAAAAAAGGGAGCAAAATGTGGTGGCAGATGCACTCTCAAGAAAGGATGAGGATGTGGAAGCATTTCTTTGCGCCATTTCTATTATCCAATTAGATTGGATAAATGAAGCAAGGGATGAATGGAAGAATGATGAGGAAGTGTGGGCACTCATTCAAAAGATACAACAAGATCCCAGTACATCTGATACATTTAGCTGGAAGAATGATTCGTTATGGTACAAGGATCGGTTATACCTATGTAAGAATTCCAAACTCAAACAAAATATTCTTAGGGAATTGCACACCTCTCCCTTAGGAGGGCACTCAGGATTTCTAAAAACCTACCTTAGGGTTAAGAAGGATTTTTTTTAGGATGGCCTTCAATCGTATATTCAAAGGTTTATGGTGGAATGTTTGGTTTTCCAACAAAATAAAGTTGAAATAATTAAGACCCCGGGACTATTACAACCTTTATCCATTCCAAGCCAACATTGGGAGGAGGTTTCAATGGATTTTATCACAGGTTTACCCAAGTATGAAGGAAAGAGTGTTATCATGGGGGTAGTTGACAAAATTACCTAGTATGCACACTTTTGTGCATTATCTCATCCATATAAAGTGAGTACAGTTTCTATTTCATTTATGGAAACAATTCAAAAGCTACATGGAAACCCAAAGATTATTGTAAGTGACAGAGATCCCATTTTCACTAGAAATTTTTGGACAAAATTATTTTTTGTCTTGGTACTCAGTTAGCTCATAGCTCATGTTATCATACTCAATATAATGGGCAAACTAAGATAGCAAACAAATGTTTGGAAGGATATCTTCGTTGCTTTGTATCTGATAAACAAACACAATGGGTCAAATGGTTACCTCTGGCTAAATGGTGGTATAACACTTCCTTCCATACTGCAACAAAAATGACCCCATTTGTGGCACTTTATGGATATCATCCACCATCCATCACAACATATTTAAGAGAAAATACTAAGGTTCAAGCAGTGGAAGATGACATCGAGCATCAGCAACAAGTTCTCCAACTCTTAAAGGATAACCTCACCTTGGCGCAGAATAGAATGAAACAACAGGCAAATCAACATCACAGCGAAACAAGTTTTGATGTAGGTGATTGGGTATTCCTAGGGCTACAACCATATAAACAAATGTCCCTCAAGCAAGATAAGAAGGATAATAAATTATCACCAAAGTAGTATGGTCCGTACAAGGTGTTGCAAAAGATAGGTACTATGGCATACAAATTGGAGCTTCCTGCAACTTCCCGAGTTCACCCAGTTTTCCATGTTTCATGCTTAGAGAAGGTTATAGGTGAGAAGACTCCAATTCAAACAATATTTCCAAGACTTGATGAGGAAGGAAAAATCATATTGGAACCTGAAGCAGTCAAAGAAACAAGAACTCAACAGCTACGAAATCGATCAATTTCAGAGTATCTCATCAAGTGGAAGAACTGTAACCATTGAAGATTCCCCATGGGAGGATGAGAATTTTATATAGAAGCATCAGAACTACTCAAGCATTGAGGACAACACTTTTTTGAAGGATATGGGAATGTTAGGTCCCTATAATACTAGTGATTCCCCCATTACTATTGTCGTTGTATCCCTTATTGTTATTGTTGTGCCCTATTGTCCCCATATTTTTATTATTGTGCCCCATAGAATCCCACTATTGTTATTTTTGTGTCTTTATATTATTATTGTTAGGTTGACTTTGGTTAGATTGTGACCCACTAGAATTTTATATATAGAAATGAGGTATTGTCATTTGAATCATATAAGAATTGTTCATTTGTGTAATGTAAAGGAGGTTGCGCCCTCGAAGAGGCTTATTTCTATGGTGTTGATCTATCTTTTCTATCATTTTGTGAGCTAGCTTCATAACACTTCATGCAATCAATTCTGCCAACACTCTAATTCTTCATCAAAGTCTGAGGTGCAGGAACTCTTGCCATCCCATGTAATTCTTTCATCCGCTGTCGGATTCACCGAATCTTGGTCTCGCGTTGTTATCTTATATATACAGTCCAAATTGTCATCGCTCTCATAATCACGGACTGGTTCAATATAGCACGATCTTTCAACAAGATCTAGGGGTACTATTATGCGAAGTGATTTCTTTTTGAATATCATCTTCTGCTTCTTTAGGTTGATTACCCCGTTCATGTAAGTAGCCCAATCAATGCCAAGGATCGCAGGGTAGGGGTTTTTGTCATCAAAATTTCTGTTACTTCAAAGTTAGCCAACGCACTCACACCTTCAATATATACAATCACCCCTTGTAGCCGTCCCATGGGGATGATCTTCTGCTGATTTTCCATCCTTAATTGAATCGGAGACCACTGGAGCACAGGTCTTCCCATCCGCTCCCAAGTTTTCTTTGGTAGGACATTCGTGTCTGACCCGAGATCCAAAATAACCTGATCCATTTCATATTCTCCTATTTGCGTGGTCAGTCTCATCTCTCACCCTATCCTTGTTTTATGCTTACCAATCTTTCATACCACGCGCGGTTCACCCAGAGTGTTTCCAACACATCTATTTATAAGCTCCTGTAATCCCTTCACATCCTTGCTATCACACAACAACTTCATGTAGGTTTCTAGAAAGTTCGTAAGCATAGAAGGGTCTATCTCTTTATCAGGCTTATCCTTGATCCCTGAGGTGGAGGCCTCAACGAAGCTCTTCTTTGCTTCCATGAACATTTCGCGTACACGCTCTAAATCAAATTCAGCCTCCTTTGCCGGAGCTTTGGGAACCTAGGTGCTGTCTTTGGGTTGTTTTCCCTTATCATCCCCTATTGCAATTCCACTTCGGAGCACTATATTCACATTCAGATCCTCTTCGCAAGGCTCAGACCTCATCATCTGCAGGTTCTGAGACAATGGTGGTGGTAGCACCTCTTTGTTGCATATCCTAGATATCAGCGTAGGACAATCCTCCATTTCATGATCAAACAGAGTGCAATATTTGTAAAACGGACACGTAGGGTTAGTGCAATCATGGGCATAGTGTCCTGGTCCTCCGTAATTGTAGTAGATTAACTGTCCCCGACTTCTGCTAAGTCCTCCTCAGCCTCAACCTCGTCCACGCCCCTGAAAACCTATTCACGCCATCCCTGTGCTCTGATCAGGGGGCTACCTTTCTGCCTGAACCCTATAGGCGAGTGTTTAGTCCATCATCAATTCAAAACAATTTTTGTGGTCTTTAAAAAAACTTATGCAGTAAAGGACAGTTATCTGTCGTATGTTTTCCTGCTACCTGGCATATAGCGCACCACAACACAGGCCCCACACTTGGTCCTGCTTGGGTCTCCGGCCTCAAAGGCATCAACACTCCTCTTGTAATATAGTTCACAAATACTAGGAAATGGTTTTTGTCATGCCCCTGACCTTTACATTTCAGGAACCATACCTCTTCGCGCACCTCCGGTCAAACTGTTCTGTCCTGCTTCAAACTTTGAATTTCAAGGAAAAGATTTTTCAACTGCGCATGGATCTGTTGAACCACCAAATTCTGATCTTGCATCAGTGTTTCATGCAGTCTCATTGCAATCTCTAGAGCCTCTGCCTGAGTCATTATCTTTTGTTGTGACAGCACAACCCTTAGGTGTGGCAGGAGCGAAGCCATGAACCACTCGTGGTGTTGTTCATCTGTTAAGTTCATATTAGCTTCACAGATTTTACACTTCAATCTTTGATCCAATTCCCAAGGTGTCTCGCCTGGTTTCATCGCGATTTCCTTGAACCCCACAATCAATCATGCCTCAGATTAGGCCTACTAAATTCCTTATTCAATGTGGTCTGAATATCGACCACTCCAACGTTTGGGTTATCATTAGAGTACTTAATGTACCAGGTTAGTGCGTGATCCTACAAAGAACTAATCAATGTTGCCTTCTTCACGTGATCATCTATAACGCCCTGAGTTTCCCATAAAACTTTCAAAATGAACCAAAACTAGTTCGGGTCCTCATTTCCCAAGCCTTCAAACCAAGGAAGCTTCACTGAATCTGCCATGCTGAACTACAGTGGAGGTGGTGGTGGTATGGGTGAAGTCGCAGGTGATGGTGGTGAAGTCGAAGGTGGTGTGGGTGGAGGTGGCGGTCACGGGAATCCTTGTCTTATCAACTGAATTGCACTTCGCAGAGAAGCCTGCACTACTCCCTCTTCATCACCTAATGGAGGTGAAATCAATGGACTATATTTAGGACCCTTCCTTCCTTCGTTCCTGTAATTATTCCCACTTCACGTAGCTCTGAACATCAAGGTAGACGCATAACCTGTTTGTCGCACAATAACATCTTAATACAGGTGTTCAAAGACTTCAAGTACTTACCTCGTGGACATTTGAAAAAGCGCTGTTCCTCCTCGTTGTAACTAACTGAGGTATCGACCGTGAATTGAAAAGTAGTTACCCCCAGAGGCTCCAAATGAAGCTAAGGCAAAATTTTGGAGGGTGGTTGTAGCCGCTACAACAGTTGGCAACACACTGGTAGAACACCAGCTCTCTAAATGGACCTTTTTCATGTGAAACAAGTCTAACACCTCCGGAAGTATTGCTTAGTTCTTAGCTCCTCTTGATTTCCACACTAGCTTGATTGTAAGATGTAGCATCTACCAAGGACTTGGTCGATTGACACACATTCCAAGCCAAGGAAACACAGTTGTTTCAATTGGGGTTGAGGGGTATCTTGGTGCACAAGTAGTGTATTCATCAGAGTCTTAGTTTCATCTCTGGTGTTGCTCTGCTGCCAACAGCCCTAGACAGTACCCCGGCGGAGTCACATAGGACCACAAGCATGGCTCCATTGCCAGTGAGCCTGGTTAGTACCCCGGCAGAGTTACTTGCATCACCTCTCTACGTAGGAAGCCCTTCTCTTCTTTTGCCTTATTCATTTTTCATTTTTTCAAACTTTTTTCACTTTTTCCATTTTTGTAACTTGTGCATATAACTTATTCATTTTAGAGGCGGAAGAGGGATCCCGACTTATTGAGAGAAGAAGAGGTTTTTCTAATGGAGAAGTAGTTTATTATACCTTTGATGTTCCTGTTAAGGTTTTCCCCTCACCTTGCTCTACTTGACTGAGCTGACAAGGGTTAACCCAAAAATAACCGACTAGAGTAGGTGACACTAGTTAGTGCGCAAGCGTTGTTTTTCCCCAACGTTCACTTCGAACAATACATATTTTCCATCGACGTATCATGGACTGAAAGTAACAAGTTCTTCACACAGAGGAAAGATGGCAGATAAGCAAGTGGTGATAACAACACAAGGCCTCTTGTACTTTGCCCAGATTTCAAGAGTCATACATGGTTTCATGCGAAACTATCCTATGAACAAAAAAAAAATAAAGCAAGAGCAGAAGCAAAAGTGAAAGCCAAGCAAGTAAGCAAACAAGAAAGCAGGCAAACAAATAAACAAATGAAGCAAGTAAGCAAACAAGCATGCAAGAAAACTGACTGAAAGCAAACACTACTCCTACTCCTAAGCTAACAGTGCATGGGTCACCTCACATAAAGTGATACTTCCAATGCAGCCACCGACGCATTGGTTGACCCATGTTGGTGAAGGCATGGTTCGCGAACACAGCAATGTGAACCAAAAAACAAGAAAGATTTAACATTGAAAACAAGCACACTTCGAGCTTACAAGTGACCACAGAACATAGATGAGCGAAAGTGCATGACATGCATTCTGTGGTGTTGCCATGATGTTGTGCTACACCGTGTGCAGATGTTGAGTGTATGCATTCTCTTGACTGTGATATGCAAGCAAACATGAGAAAGGTAGACCACTTGTGTTGTGCATGTGCACTTGTTGTGTAAGATTCCTCCAATGCATCAGCCATGGGATCGTGTAGTTCGATTGGAGGAAGTGAAATATGGGTGTTTAGTTGATCTTCAATGCAAATCATAGATTGATGAGGAGCCTTGAGTGTTTCAAAAATTTACTATCCGCAAGCGAAACCAACCTCAGGACAGTGAGGGCTTGATGTAACCATCAGCTCGGGTTGAAGTGCCTCAACGGTCTGGGGAGTTTCAACCTCATGGACAGATAGATCATTGTAGACCAGTGTCTTAGATAGATTAACAACAGTTGAATCAACATCGTGATCATATGAGGAAGTGAATAGATCACAACAACCAAGATCAGAAAATTCGAGATGTTCATCAGCATCCTCATGATTGGATGAATTGGGTATAGTGGTAGATGAGAAGCAAAGATGTTCACCCTCTATGTTTTCAAGAAAGATAAATGACAGATTGAATGGAATTTCCAAGGAAGATGTGTCATCTCTGTAGTGTAATGACAGACTGAGATCCGAGGTGTCTTGTGAATGATCGGAAGTAGAAGCATCTGGAAATGAGTTTTCACAGGAGACATCAGTAGTGGCAGAATCACAAGGGATGTCATGATGAAGCAAATGAAGTGCGACTAGAAAGGAGTCATCCTTCACCGCGGGCTCTTCTTTAGATTCCCGCACACATTCATCATGAATGATGATGCAGATTGGCTGCATAACACCAACTTCGTCGACAACTTGATCCTTGTTCACAATAGGTGAGGAGTTTGGAATGGGAGAACACAAGACAGTATAATCCAAAGGATCAATAGAATGTGAGGATGGAGGTCAAGGGAATGAGTCCACGTGACAACCAACAAGCTTGCTAGCTAAATCTGTGCAAATCTCAAGAGCAGGTGGGGTGGGAGGATGTGACAGTTCAACCGAGGTGTGTGCATGATCTCCCACATCACTTCGTGGTGGTGGAGCTGTTTGATGAGGTGAAGGCGGGCAGTCACTTGTGACAGCAACTGTGCCTGCCTGTGATTATGCAGCTCCATCACTGAAGTGTGTTGAGCAAAGTTCGGATATGTGAAGAAGATACTCAAATATTCCATCAAGAAATTCCCAATCAATATCATCTTCCGAGAATCGATATGCAAGATTACAAAAGTGTGTGTGAAACTGTTCAACAGATTCATCGGGTGCTTTTCATAATTTCATAATTTCTTTGTTGAGTTCTTTATGGTCACAATGATTGAAAGCACAGTCTATCTCTGCGACCAGATGAGCAAGAGAATGAATAGATATTTTGGGCAATGTGGCACACCATTGCAGTGGGTTCCCTTGAAGCGTGTAGATAAACAGTGCACAGCTCATGTATTCTTCAAAGAATCCATGTATTTCGCATGAGCCTACAACACCAACTGCATGCCTTACTAAGGCTACGTAGCCTCCACCATAAAAAGTTTTATGAGACAAGTTATCTGAGGGCCTTTTTAGGATGATGAAATCATTTCCATAAGACATGCATTCTGGAAGAGCAACTCGTTAGTTAGTCATGATAGATGTGTAGATATTCAAAACAGATGTGAGGACTTAGCTTGTCATCTAGCCCTCCTTCTAGCACCAAAGTGTTGATGGTGTTGGACCCACAAACATGTAAAGGGAATCTCCCCAGTAAGAAGTCCCAATTAGACCTCAGACCATTTGGTGTAGGAGTCCCAGCAGTGGGTCGTATAGTAATGCCTTGACCGCGATGTCGCATAGAGGCAAGTATGATAACTTTGTCAGTAGCAAGGGTGTGGCGGCTACAGTGAGTCAAGGAAGGTGCATGAGACTTTCTAACACAGGTGGGTTGTGATGAGGGTGAAGGTGGGTTCCAAGTTGAAAGGGATCAGTCCCAACTTAGCTAGGAACACACAACACACATGACATACACAGCTTCGAGTGGAGCAGTACACTCGAATGCAGTAGTCACAACATACAAGGTAAGATAACACGTACAACACTCATGGATCAGTCTGAACAAGTGAAATGGTTGTTACAGCAAGGTTCATGTGAAAGGCCTATCTGATGTCTGGTAGAGCAGTTGACACACACGAGACAGCATTAACAACATATACAACACATCTCCATTAATAGATTATGCATTACAACAAATGAATCAAGTCAGATGTAGAACACAGGTTACAGTAACATGCGTTACAAGTGTTAAAGATCACTCTTACAATAGATATAATACATGTGTGAAAACGTGTTGGCTCTTACTATATAAAGAAGTGTAAGTTCCAATCATACAATACATCCATGTAAACCCGCTAGCCCCAACAGTGGAACGTTACAACCACATCTGCCTGCTCCTCCAAAGAGATGAACTAGCTCCATGTAGTGGAGAAGCCAAGGCACGTTACAATACTTCCCAAGCTCTTTCCAAGATAGTCTTATCAGAAGATTAGCTTACCAAAATCCCTTACAATGAGTAATGAGGGACTATTTATAGCAAAGGGTGGGGTGACCCTTGACATTCCCCTTTGTGACAGTTCAACTACCCTCATGGCTCTTCACCTACTCTATGACTGTTACATCCAACTATTGACACTTGACTTACACTTGACATGACCCAATATTACAATGCACATGTACTCATGTGAGACAACATGGCTTGAACAAGCCAAGCAAGATATCATTGACACTTGGTCTAATGTGATGAGACCAACTCTTTGACATGCTCGCGATGGTGAAGTTGGTGAGCTGATGCCAAGCTTGGTCATCTGTGATGGTGTCATGCACCTCATGTTGACATCTTGCTGAAGAGAACTCTCACCTCTGTTACAATCGGTGCATTGGTTCAGCCCCTTCATCCAACTCGTCTACTAACATGCACATGGTATTCTTGGATGTGGCTGAACTGGAAACACACTAATGCATAATGTCTATGTTGATCTTCAAGTGTGTGCTGGTGGTCATGCGCATCAACTTGTCGTAGTACATGTTTAGCTTCACTTGGACTTGCTTCTTGTCTTCGCCCTGGTGAGTGTGCTGAATGGGTTGGGTTGCAAGCGTGCGCACAATGACATGCATGTTGTTGAATCCCTTGCATGTGATCACCAACACTACTCACCATGTCTGCTTCGTGTTAGTTGTTGGGATGGATCTTCAAATTGTACAGGCGCAGTTTCATCTGTGAGTGCATGTTGTACCCACTATTGTTCCTGATCCTGCTGCAACTCATTTGTCTACCTGTGTAGCTTCATTTTCTTCCTTGAGTTGCTGCTTCAACACATGCAACTACTTCTTTGTTCCATTCCCTATCTTCACGTGATCGTCATGTAGCATTTTCACCTCATAGCCTGAGTCTCCAAAGTTTATTTCATCATCGTGAGCTTGCAACTTTGTTCTGCCCTTGTGTTGTCAAAAACCTTCCTCTTGCATTCATTGCATTCACTACATTCATTGTGTTCGATGCATTTGATGCCTTCGCTGCATTCAGTATAATGCCTTCGACTTTTGTTCATGATGCTACTTGTTGTGATGTTGTTGTTCTTTTCTACAAACAACTTGTTATCTTCGTGAGCAGGTGAGCTCATAGACATTTGATCGACTGCATCTCCAGGTGTGCTCTGAACGGTGTCTTCGAATCTGCTTCCTTGGAAACCATTGTACCTGCACTTCTAAGAGGTAGATGAACATCTGCAATACCCGGAGACATGGAAACACTCACGACAAGCAATCTATCAGTTGAAAACCAAAATGAACTTGAGAACCAACTTGCAACATACATGTGTGACTGATCATGAAGGTTGCACAATTTCGAACAAGAGGTCGAGAGACCGACTACCAAGACTGCACAAGGCATAGTCAGGGCTATTGGGAGATTGACTAATTGCTGGAACTGCACAATGCATAGTCCAGTCTGCCTACTGACTGCTGGGATTGCGCAATGCATAATCTCAGCTGGCAATGGTTGTAGGCTCAGTGACTACATTGTGCAATTTTCTTGGCCAACAGTCATTGTCCCTTAGGATTGCACAAAGTAGACCCGGGGAACAACTGTTGGGCAGAAATGCGCATTTATGGAGAGGAAGGTAGAGCCTTCCCTCTCAAGATTGCGTAATGTTGTCTTGGTGAGGTCCTTGGTGAGGCAGAGTTTGAGCCAAGGCTGCCCAGACTCGCCAACGGGCAACTGAAAGTGAATGTGAGTGTGAATGCATGCTAATACTAAGTGTAAGAATAAGTGAATGATCATGCATGCAAATGGTGAATGACAGATTCATAAAATGGAACAACATGCATGTGGGTGAGGTGAGTCGTCGAATCGGCGATTGTTCGCAAAAAATAGTTTCATGCATGCGACAGTAGTGAGATGTTGACAAAAACTGAAATGGTGCTAGGAAAAACTAATATACATGTAAACAAAATCAAGTGTTAAAAAAAATCAACCAAACAATACTCATACAAGAGAAAACACAAAAAGTGACAGAAACGCAACACAAGGCATGAGAAGTGGGTTTACCCCAAAACAGTTGAGCTGAATGTGCTGACTACTCCTAGATGTGATGTGGGATGTTAGAGATGCAAGGTTGATGTGAGGAATACGCTCTGCAGTTTCTAATTTATGAGTTTTGATAACATCGAGGTTGTGACGCGTGTGCCACAAATCTAGGGAAAGAGACACTTCGATGTAACCTCCAACTGCTAAACATAGATCCCTAAAACAAGGGATGCCTTTGCATGTTGCCTTGGGAGAAGTAGCCCATGCATGCAAGTCTGTTTTGCTCGGTCTCGAAGGGAACCGGTAAACTCAGCTACACATGCAAGAGACTGCTCGACTGCTGGAGAAAAATGCGCATTCATGGCTGGGAGCTGGGCTGGCTGCCTAGGAGATTTGTGCAATTTCTGGGCAGAGCAGCTGACTACTACCCAAATTTGTGAAAATTCTGGGCTAAGCAGCCCTTCTGGGGAAAATTACGCAATTTCTATTGGGAGTGTTGACTGGCAGAATTGCACAATCTTGGAGCCCAACAGGCTACCATACAGGATTTCACAATTTCTGGAGTTAAGGTTGGTTTCCCTCTAGAAATGCGCATTTTCTGGAGTGAAGTTGCTCAGCCTGCAACTGTACCAAGTCAGGGTGAACAACCTGTGAGGGGAATGGATCAAGTTGTGATTGATAAGCTTCCTTTGTACAAGAAAAACACTGAATCTTGTGAACTTCATGGAGCAAGGTAAGCTACTGTGAAAAGTTAGAAGGGAGGCTCCAAACGAAGCTAAGAAAAATTTTTGGAGGGTGGTTATAGCCGCTACAACATATCCTTAAGAAGCTAGTGCAAAAAGAATTTCATTTTATGGCAACTCCGAATTGGTTATCAAATAAGTAAAGGGGGAATACCAGGACAAAAATTCTAGGATGCGAGCATATTGCAATGTTGTGTTAGATATCCTCAAAACCTTTCCTGAGTATACATTATCTCTGGTTCCAAGAAACTAGAATTTCATGGTTGATTTTCTTGCCATTGTTGCAAGCATGTTTAAGATCCCAGTCCATTCTAATAAGAAATTTGAAATCAATGTTAAACATTGCCTTGTTGCCCCTGATAATCTATGGTACTGGAAAGTGTTTCAAGATGATAAGAAAATCAATAATTTTATGCAAATGGAGGAAGAATTCACCATCCCTTACATTGATGACACATTTTATGAAGATGATCAGGATATCCAAGCCACAGAATTGGAAGTAGTACAGTTGAAGGACAATTCCATTCCAAGAGGTATTGTACCCTTGGAAGAGCTCTTTGATCATGATGATGTTGCATAGAAGCCAACATTGGTTCCCACTAAAACAAGAGTTTAAGACATCAATATTGGCACAGATGAGAAGACAAAGATGGTGAAGTTGTTAAAGTCAATAACCCCATAAATGAAAAGTAAGAATGTAGCACTTTTGGCTAAGTTTTTTGATGTGTTATCATGGGAATATTTAGATTTGATGGTTTATTATAAAAGTGTAATTTAGCATACTAATCCTATCAATCCCAATCAAAATCCTTTTCGCCAAAAGCTCGGGAGGATCAATCCAAAGTTGTTGCCATACATAGAGAAAGAGGTTCAAAAGTTATATAAATTTTTGTATCATTTTTCCTCTTTGCTTTTCTGGGTGGATGTCAAATCTAGTTCTAGTCCGGAAGAAGACATGTGAAATTTGTTTATGCATTGATTTCTGAAATCTGAACAAAGTGTCCTTGAAAGATAATTACCCTCTCCCAAAGATGGATCACATTCTGAAAAGGGTAGTGGGTTATAAAAGAATGTATTTACTCGATGGCTATTCTAGGTATAATCAAATCTTGATCCATCCTGATGACCAAGAAAAGACAACATTCACTACACCATGGGGTACTTTCATGTATTCCAAGATGCCTTTCACGCTATAAAATGCAGGAGCTACATTTCAACGAGCGATGGACATCGTTTTCACTAATGAAAAGGATGCATTTTTAGTTATTTATGTTGTATAGGAAATCCTATCTACGGATAGAGACGATCCCTCTAGTCCAATGAGTGGGACTAGCAACCTACGTGACAATCTACTAGACACTTTCCTAAGTTACAATTGAAATAGGAGAAGAGGAAGATGGCCTACCTTGTTCTAATGCTATAACATCCTCCTTTGTTGAAGACCTCGAATCAGTTGCATCATGGGCTTGGTCCTACTATTCGTAGTGTTTGAATGCCTGCACAAGAGATCAAGACACAACAAAGCAAACAAGTACAAACGACATAATCGAAAGTAACCTACTTAATAGATCAAGGAGCATTAAGATAAATGGTGCATTAACATACACATTTATGGAAAATGAACCAATGGTTGTATATATTAATATAATAAAGGAGGAAGCATACAACCATGCCTCAATGTCAATAATCTCTCCTTGAGTGAATGTCTAAGTCCAAGCTCAAGTTCTCCAAGCACTTCTTCTCCAAGCCAAATGAGTAGCATGTAGGAACAATCTTAGCATAAGGGTGAAAATAGCCAAAGACCAACCATTTGGGAATGGGAGAGGATGAACATATAGGCAGGGAAAGGGAGTTGGGATCTCTCCAAAGATAGGAGAATGCCATCATCTCAAGGAGGTAGCTAATAAGGATAATATTATAGGGCCAAGTTGAGAGAACCCGACCTCATCCATGTCGAGCAACCTCCAGCTCTTCGTTCTGGAAGCCTCTCGATCACGAAGCTTCTTTTCCTCTTTAGGAAAATTGCATTTTAGGGATCATCGCTGGTATTTAAGCCAAAAGCATGCTGGCATCGTGGGTCTAGTATAGTGCAACTAGTGACCGTCGCGATTTTTAGTGTCAGCGGAGCGATGATGCTAAAATTAGGGTTTTAGAGCCCTTTACTTCATGGGAAGCTCAAGGCATTTTTCCATTAGTGTTTTAGGGATGATCTGAGCTGCATATCTAGATTAGTACATTGCATGATGGTCATGTTTCAGGCACTTCAAGGTATGTCACAGGGAAGTGAGGGAGGTGTGACAAAATATTGTGTAACAATTTACCTTGATGATATCACAAGTTTCTCCCAAACAGATTAAGACCATTTGCATCATTTGAGGACAGTTTTCTAGAGGTGCAGGAAATTTGGCATATCGCTGAATCCAAAAAGAGTTTGTTTGCCATGGAAGAGGGAAAATTACTTGGTTATATCGTATCAAAGGATGGCATCCGCATAGATCCCCCAAGAATCGAGGCAAACCAACAATTGGATTACCCAAGAAACAAAGAGGAAAATCAGTCTTTTAATGGTAAGATCAACTTATTGAGAAGGTTTATTCCTAACCTTGTTGAACATCTAAGAGAAATAACTAACATGTTGAAAAGTGACAGTGAGGTAAGTTGGTCCAAGGATGCAAGTAAATCTTTCAACCAAGTCAAAACTAAATTGTCTTGTGCTCCCATCTTAATCAGCCCTGGTTACACTATGGATTTTTACCATTTTTTCATTTGCTTCTGAGAACACCTTGGTTGCTGTCCTAATATAGAAAAAGACCAAAAAATAGAGCAACCAATTGCATTTTTTAGTAGAACCATAAGGGATGCAGCATTAAGGTACAATATCATTGAAAAACAGGCTTTGGCCCTAGTAAAGGCTCTGAAGGACTTCTGGGTGTACATTCTTCATTCACATATTGTTGCCTATCTTCCAAATGTTGCAGTCAAGGATTTTTTGATGCAGAATGATATTGAAGGTAGGCGAGGTAAATGGATTGCTACAATGTTGGAGTATGACCTTGAAATTAAGCCTACAAAGCTGGTCAAATGGCAGAGTTTGGTAAAGTTGGTGGCAGAGTCCAATTTACATGCTTTGGATATCAATCTTATTGCTGCAATGTCCGAAGAAGAAGTGGTTGATCCATCTATTCAGTTATAACATATTTTTACCTCATCTCTATGGTATTTTGATATTGTTTATGTGCTTCAACATTTGAATTCTCCATCGGGTGTGTCAAAAATTAAGGCTAAAGCCTCAAAGATATTGTATTTTGGACAATATTTTATTCTGGAAGGATCCGAGGGGAGTTTTGTTGCATTGTCTGGTTGAAAGCAAAGCAAAAGAGGTAATGAATGACTTTCATAAGGGTGATTTTGGCGGTCACCTATATTGGAAGACTACATCAAACAAGATCTTGAGAGCTAGGTATTATTGGCCAAGTTTATTTTCTGATGTCTACAAAACTGTAATGAGTTGTCATGAGTGTCAAATATTTCAAGGAAACAAAAAGTTGTTACTGTTTCCCTTGCAACCCATTTCTATCCAAGCACCTTTTCAGCAATGGGGTCTTGATTCCATTGGCGAGATTCACCCTTCATCTTCAAATCAACACAAGTGGATTTTAATAGCGACCGACTATTTCAAGAAGTGGATGGAGTGTAGGTTTTAACCCCGTACAGAAATTACCTACATACGAATTCTAAATCACAGGAAAAATAAAAATGCGAGAGCATAACACATAAAACACATATACACAGAGATTTCCC
>APFE030119001.1:2338-23293 GCA_000404065.3 Pinus taeda | reverse complement strand
CCACAGGGGGCCACAAGAGAGCTTAGTCATTTATCTAGCCCTGCAATGCCCATTGTTTCTCTACACCAAGAGAACTTCATAGAGCTCACAGGTTTTGTCAATGCATTTGTAGTATTCTTCAAAGTTTCCAGTTTTATGAGCAACACCTTTTTGTCTTCTATCATATCCCTCACAAAGTGATATTGAACATCAATGTGCTTTGTCTTTGAATGATATGCAGGGTTCTTTGCCAAGAAAATTGCACTTTGGTTGTCGCAGTTTATCCTTATAGATCCCTGTACTAACCCCATACTTGAACACAATCTTTGCAACCAAAATGCTTCCTTGCTTGCATGAGAGGCTACCATGTATTCTGTCTCTGTAATTGATAGTGCCACTACAGATTCTTTCTTACTCATCCAACTGACTGCACCTCCAAATAGGTTAAACACATACGCACTTGTAGATCTTCTCTGATCCAGATCTCCAACCCAATCTTCATCAACAAAGCCATGAATATCCAACACTCTATCCAATCTTGGTCTTCCTTGATAGCACAAACAATAATCACTAGTGCCACGCAAATACCTAAAAACCCACTTCAATGCTATCTAGTGCTCCTTCCCTAGTTTTGACATAAACCTGCTCAATACTCCCACTGCATGTGCAATGTATGGTCTGGTACAGACCATCCCATACATCAAGCTACCGACTACACTTGCATATGGAACACAGGACATGTCCTCTTCCTCTTCCTATGTCTTGGGACACTGTTCAGCAGATAGCTTTACACCTACGGGAATAGGAACCTTCACCGGTTTACTATCTTGCATATTAAACCTCTGCAATATTGTCTCGATATACTTCCTCTAGTTTAACCACAACTTCCTCTTTGTCCAATCTCTTTTAATTTCCATGCCCAAAATATAGTTTGCAGCACCAATATCTTTCGTGTCGAATTTGGAGGACAAATGGGTCTTCAAACGCTGGATAATTTCTTTGTCATTTCCAACCAGCAACATATCATCCACATACAAGACTAGATAAATAACAAGGTCACCAGTTAATTTAAAATACACACAGTGATCTTCTTTTCTTCTGGTGAAGCTAAGTCCCCGTATAAATGTATCAAATTTATGATACCACATCCTTGGTGATTGTTTTAACCCATATAGAGACTTATTTAACTTGCATACCAGTTCTTTCTTACCCTTCACCGCAAAGCCTTCAGATTTCTTCATGTAGATCTCCTCTTCCAAATCCCCATGAAGAAATGTTGTCTTCACATCCATCTGTTCTTCCTCAAAATCAAAAGCAGCAGCAACGGATAAAAGTAATCTAATAGAAGTTACCTTGGCAATAGGAGAAAAAATATCACCAAAATCAATTCCCGACACTTGGAAATAACCTTTTGCTACCAACCGAGCTTTGTATTTCTCCACCTTTCCTTCTGAATGTGTCTTCTTCTTGAACACCCATTTGTTGCCAATGGGTTTCCTTCCAGCCAGAAACTCCACCAAATCCCAAGCCTCATTTTTGTGCAAAGATGCCATTTCATCAACCATGGCATCTTTCCAGAGTTTTCCATCCTCTGAATCTACTGCTTCCTTCACAGTTCTGGGATCATCATCAGTAATAGATAAAGAAAAATTTGAACAGAACGCAGATGGGCTATACCTTTATGGTTGCCTTCTTTCTCAATTTGATCTTCTCACACTCAGAGTTTGTGGCTCTTCATCCTCTGGTTCCTCCTCTGTTGTAGAGTCTGATTCTTCCTCCTTTAGCTCAAACTCTATCTTCTTAGGTTCCTTTGGTTGGACTTCATGTTTTAACATATTTTACCTCTCTGAACACCACATCTCGGTTGTACACAACCTTCCTTGTTACTAGGTTCCAAAGCTTATATCCCTTTAAACCATCCTTATACCCAATAAAGATGCACTATTCATATTTACTATCCAACTTGGTTTGTTTCTCCTTTGGAACATGTACATATGCATCACATCCAAATACCCTCAGATGTGAAAGAGAGGGTTTCTTACCACTCCATACCTCTTATGGAGTCTTATCCTCCAACATTGATAAAGGTGATCTGTTGACTAGGTAACATGTTGTCTCCACCGCCTCTTCCCAGAATTCCTGTCCTACCCTGGCACCATTGAGCATGCTTCTTGCCCTTTCCATCAACGTCTTGTTCATTCTTTCCACAAATCCATTTTGCTTAGGTGTGTATGGAGTAGTCTTCTTTCGTGCTATACCACACTTATTACAGAATTCCTCAAATTCCTTACTGCAAAACTCTCCACCGTTATCTGTCCTCAGCAACTTTATCTTCTTTTCTGTCTGGTTTTCCACTAGAGCCTTCAATTCTTTAAACCTATCAAAGAATTCAAATTTCTTCTTAAGGAAATATATCCATGTATTCCTTGAGAAGTCATTTATAAAGGATACATAGTACACGGACTTACCCAATGATGGAACCTTCACAGGTCCAAACACATCACTATGCACAAGCTCAATATATGTTTCGCCCTCTTACAACCAAAGAGGAAAGTCACTTGATTCTACTTCCCATATACACAATTTTCACATAAATAAAAATCCAAAGAGATATTACTCATACCTTCTACCATACCATTACCATGAAGTATTTGAAGGCCCTTCTCTCCAATATGTCCAAGCCTTTGATGCCACAACATGTCCTTCTCTCTAGAGACCACTAGATTTTCTACTCCACTTTCAGGAACCACATAACTGTTGCACCCATCAACAATAGTGCTACCTTGCAGCTTGTGCATAGTTCCAATTTGAACTCCCCACATCATTACCAGTGCCGCATGAACCATCTTGTATGTATCCTTCTCAAACACTGTTTTTACACCTGCATCATCCAACTTGCTTATAGAGATCAGATTTATGGCTAATGCAGGAATATGCAAAACCCCTGGAAGTGTTCTAACCCTTCCACCTTGCAAATTCAACTTTAATTTTCCACGACCAACGATTCTAGCCTTCATGTCATCCCCTAAGAATACATCACCACCATCATATTTCTCATACTCACAGAACCACTCTCTATGGAGAGTGAAGTGAAAGGATGCACCTGAGTCAATCAACCATGCCTTGTGATCTACATGTGTACTTGATGAAGCCAAGTACACATCCCCACCTTCATCTAAGGTGGTTTTCGCCTCTATAGAAGGAGCATCATCAGATCCCTTTCCTTTATCAGGAGCTTTAGATTTACCGTCCCTTTTGTAGTGCCCTTCCTTTCCACATTTCCAGCACACCACCTTTACAGGTTTTCCTGGAGATTTAGATCTCCCTCTAGATATAGGCCTCCCACTCGATGACTTATTTTTGTTTCTGTTCTGGGACCGTCCTCATACAAACAAGGCATCACCATTCTGACTCTCCATATTTTTCTGTCTCATTTCCTCTTTCAGCAAGGATGAGACTATTTCATCAAATTGTAAGGCAGTTTCATTGCTACCTATTGCAATAACCAGACTATCCCACGAATCTGGTAGAGAACACAACAAACTGATGCACTTATTTTCATCTGAAATTTTAATATCAATAGATGATAACTGACTTACGTCAAAATTAAGTGCGTTAAGATGCTCTATCACCGAGTCTCCATCTTTCATCCTTGGGTTATACAGCTTTTTCTGTAGAAACAATTTATTCACCAGAGACTTAGATTGGTATAAGTCCCTAGCTTATCCTACAAAGGCTTCATCGTAGCTTCCCCTAATACATTAAGCAATAGTGAATCTGAGACACACAATCGTATTGTGCTCTTTGCCTTCTTGTATAACTTCTTTCATTCTTCATTTCACACTCCCTTTGGTTTAGTACCTGGATCTACCAGGATCCACTGATCTTTATCCACCAACAGTTCCTCCATCTTGAGTTTCCATAACTCAAAACTCTGACCATTAAATTTCTCGATCTCTATCTTTCCAGTAATCGCCATCTTCTTTCACCACCAGAATCGATCCTGCAGATCTCCCACTGAACAGGGTCTACCATAGGCCCGAGCGAAACCCCTCAACAACAAAGGCATCCCCTTCAAGCCAAAAAAACTATGATACAAAATGTAGGTTTTAACCCTGTATAGAAATTACCTGCATACGAATTCTAAAACATGTAAAATAAACAATGTGAGAGAATAACACATAAAACACATATACACAGATATTTTCCCCTGGACCCTAAAACTGAGACTACCAGATTGATTTTTCATTATGTTCCTTTCAATCTTAGAATACATATTTATACATGCTGAAGCATCCAATAACATGGACTGAAAACCATCGCGTCCAAAACCATGGACCAAAAACCGTCACATCCAAAACCATGTGTGAAAAATAATGCACAAAACCATAGGTAGGTTCACCCAACCTAATATAGGGTCCAAAAAAAAATATTCCTGGGCGCTGCCCCGAACCCCATAGAGTGGGGTTTCCTGCATCCCTCAAACCCACTATGACGCCCCTCGCTACGCAATCGGTGCAACGAAGCAGGGGCTCCGCCTACCTTCTAACCCCTGGTTAACTATGTGGGCTAGTCATGGAAAGAATATAACACAACCCAACAAAAAAAACATCAAAAATATACTTCTTCTCCCCCTTATTTGTTAGAATATTAACTCTTCCTTTACCCATGATAGCGACTTTTCTATCACTCCCTAATGTCAGTTCATTTTTCACACTTTCATGTAAATTGGAAAACATTTCTATGTTCCCTCTCATGTGGCTGTTGCACCCTAAATCTAGAAATAATACATCACTTTGTTTTTATTGTGCTACATTACAAGCTAAAAACATGGTATCTTGGTTCTGGTTTTCCTTTGTGAAATTTGCACTTGGTTTGTTACTTATGTCATATTTCTTCTTTCTACATTCATTTGCATAATGACCATACTTCTTACAGTAATGACATTGACCTTGAGAGTTATCATATGTCAGGTCCCTATAATACTAGTGTATTCCCCCATTATTATTGTCATTGTAGTCGTTATTGTTATTCTTGTTCCCCATAGAATCTCACTATTGTTATTGTTTTTCCCTCACATTATTATTGTTATGTCAGCTCTGATTATATTGTGACCCCTTAGACTCCTATATATAGAAAGGAGGTTTTGTCATTTGAATCATCCAAGAATTATTCATTTGTGTAATGTAAAGTAGGTTTTTCCCTCGAAGAGTCTAATTTTTAAGTAGTTGATCTATCTTTTCTTCTATTTTGTGAGCTGGTTGCATAACATTTGGTATCAAAGCTTTCAATTCTAGGGTTTCACTACTTCAAACGGTCATCTTAGAATTTTCTCTATAATGTCTTTTCTATGAAAATTTAGAAGCTAAAACAAAAACCCATTTAAGTCACAATCTTGGTGAACTTCGTGACTAAATTTCAGACATTTTCTCACTATGTTTTCAGAGATACGAGCCGAGGACATTAGGGTGTTTACAAGCTTCAAAATTCCATCTAAAACATGTTACCTTAGGAAACACGTCATAAATTTCTCTTTGAGCATCAGATTTGAATTTCATAAAAAGTGATAGAAAGAAGATAGAATTTAGTTTGTTGGGTATTGTTTTTAGGGTCGCAGGTTGAAACAATGACTCGTGGAAATTCGTACAAGTTTGCTCTGCTGAACTAGTCTATAATCAGGTCATCATGGGAGATTTGACATAACTCTTTCTTGGAGAATCCAATTGTGATCAGACTTATGGGGTTGGAAAGAAGACTTAGAATGATACCACAATACAAAATGTTAGACTTTGGAGATACACAATTACATAGATACATTAGATTCAATATTGAGATCCTACAAAGCAAAAAATAAAGGTGTGTAGTTTATTTAAATTTGCATAAGTTTTGTTTGAGAAAATAGATTGGAGTGATACGAAGTGCATTGTGAAGCATAATTATCATTAATCTATGAACCGAATAAATAAATGGAAACACCTACTAAGAAACTCAAAATCTCTACTATGATACATGAAGAAGAGGAAGAAATGCAACATGATATATCGAAATTGCAAGACCAAGTGCAATAAGTTTCGTACTCACAAAAAGTAAATGAAGCTAAGATGGATGGTCTAAAGAATGGAATGGAAGCTAAGATGGATGGAATTGATGCTAAGATATATGGCATGGAAGCTAAGATGGATGGCATGGAAGCAAAGCTTAAAGGAAACTTGAAAGATTTGAAGATAGATTTGGCAAGGTTGCTACACGAAATGCTTCTTAATGGTGAAAGGGTAGTAAAGGAAACCCATGATGAGAGCAAAAGAAATTTTAATCATGATTTCATAGACTTTAACATTGGATTGAAGACCCACCACGTTCGAAAGATCGATATGAGGAATTTTGATGACAAGAATCATGTAACATGGATACTATAGATGGACCAATATTTTGATCTCCATAATGTGCAAAAGACACAAAAGGTATGCATTGCAACTTTATATTTGGAACCTAATCAATTTCTATGGTATTGATGGCTTTGCTCTCATAACAAAATTGTCACTTGGTCAATTTTTACGAATGAAACGATAGCACATTATGAGGATACGAGGAGAAACACTTTCTTTAGTCAATTGATGAGTCTAAAACAAAAGGGTTCAATGATGGAGCACATTCAGGACTTCCAAAAATTGAATATAAGGGTAAATGATATTCAAGAGGAGCATAGGGTTGATGTGTTCATAGGGACTTTAAAGGATAACATCCAACATGAGGTGCGCCTTTGGGAACCTGATTCATTAGAGAGGGAATTCATGTTGACAAGAAAAATTGAAAGAAAAATTATGGGCACAAGGAATCCTACCACTCACAACTATAAAGATGGAAGTGTTGTTGCCCCTAGCTTTCTACAACCCACAAGGTTGATACCACAATAATTGGAAGAAGAAAGATCACAATGGATTTGTTATAGTTGTGATAGAAAATATAGTAAAGTTGATAAGTGTGCTGAGAAGAAATTATTTTACATAGATTGTGAAGAGGAGGTAGAAAAGGAACAAGAAATGTCAAAAGAAGAGGATATACACTAGGAACCAACCCTATAGAAAGAAGAAATGAATCTGACCATATCTTGTAATGCATTGGAAGGAATTACTACTCTTGAAACTCTCAATATAGAAGGACATATCAAGAAGAAAAAGACAATAATGTTGATTGATTAGGGTAGTACCCACAATTTATTTCTTGCTCTATCCAACACCAAAGTGTCAAGTGATGGTTGCAAATGGAGGAACAATAAATTGCTCAGGAAAGTGTCATAATATCAAGCTATCCATGGGAGAATATGTATTGAATAGTCCAATGCTTTCGTTTCTAGTGGGTGATGTTTATGTTGTACTAGGAGTCTAATGGCTACAATCTTTGGGTACAACAACTTTTAATTTTCAAGAACTTTTCTTGTAAAAATTTTGGGAAGGAAAGGAAGTGGAATTAAGGGGTATCGTAGGGAAATCGAGAAAGATAATCAACTCTAACAACATGACAAATCTTCTAAAGAAATAACAACAGGGCGTAATTGCACAATTATGTTCACTACAGGTTCCCACATTGAAATCATATATTTTTCTAGATCTCCAAAAGGCCTTGGATAATCATTCCAAGGTATTTGATACTTCGAAAGGACTCCTACCTATTTTTTTATCATGACCATGATATTCATTTGATTCCATGAAGTTTTAATATAATCATCAGGCCTTACAGATATCCTTATGTCCAAAAGAGTGAAATTGAACGAATGGTTGCATAAATGTTAGAGGCAGGTATAATTCAACCTAGTCAAAGTTCTTTCTCTGCTCCAGTAGTATTGGTGCACAAGAAGGATGGATCATGGCACATGTGTTCAGATTATAGGTAGCTCAAAAAACTCATTATTAAAGATAAATTTCCCATTCCTGTCATTAATGAATTATTGGATGAATTACATGGAGTAATTTACTTCACCAAGTTTGATCTCCATTTAGGATATCATCAAATTAGAATGAAGACTAAAAACATTTTGAAAACAACATTTAGAACTCATGAGGTTCATTATGAATTCTTGGTCATGACTTTTGGCCTTGCCAATGCACCTTCTGCATTTCAAGGTTTGATGAATTCCACTTTCAAACCCTTCCTTACAAAATTTGTGTTATTATTTTTTGATGATATTCTAATCTACAACAAGTCTTGAAAGGATCATGTTCAATATGTTGACAGGGTGCTCAAACTATTGGAGGAGAAACAATTATATGAAAAAACTTCCAAATGTTTTTTTGGAGTATAGGAGGTGGAATATCTGGGTCATATTGTATCTCATGAAGGTGTTAAGGTAGACCTTAGAAAAATTAAAGCCGTTAAGGAATGGAAAATTACCACATCCATAAAGCATCTGCGAAAATTTCTCAGGTTAAGAGAGTATTATCACAATTTTGTTAAGAATTATGGAAGAATAGCAACACCTCTAACAACATTACTGAATAAAGATGCATTTTCTTAGACTTTAGAAGCAATGAAGGCCTTTGAACATCTTAAAGAGTCAATGTGAAAAGCATCGGTATTAGCTACGCCAGACTTCACAAAAACTTTTATTGTGGAATGTGATGCCTTAGGAAATGGGATTGGCGATGTTTTAATTCAAGAAGGAGGACTCGTTGATTTGGAAAGTTGTCAAATCAAAGGAAAGTATTTACACAAATCTATTTATGAGAAGGAAATGTTGGCAATATTACATGCACTTAAGAAATGGAAACCTTGCCTAATGGGAAGACACTTCAAGATAAAATCGGATCATGATAGTATAAAATACTTTTTAGAACAAAGATTATCTTCAGAAGAGTAGCAAAAATGGGTCAGCAAGATGTTGGGTTATGACTTTGAAATCATCTACAAAAAAGGGAAGAAAAATGTTGTTGCAAATGCACTCTCAAGAAAGGATGTGGGTGTGGAAGCATTGATTTGAGCCATTTCTATTATCCAACCAAATTAAATAAATGAATAAAGGGATAAATGGAATAATGATGAAGAAGTGTGGGCACTCATTCAAAATTTGCAGCAAGATCACAGTACATCTCACACATTTAGCTAGAAAAATGATTTGTTATGGTACAAACATCACTTATACCTTTGTAAGAATTCCCAACTCAAACAAAAGATTCTTCTATAATTGCACACCTCTCCATTAGGAGGGCACTTGAGATCATTAAAAACATACCACAGGGTTAAGAAGGATTTTTTTTGGGATGGCCTTTAATCTGATATTCAAAATTTTGTGGCAGAATGTTTTGTTGCCAACAAAATAAAGTTGAGACAATTAAGACCCCAAGTCTATTACAACCTTTATCCATTCCAAGTCAATGTTGGGAGGAGGTTTCAATGGATTTTATCACAGATTTATCTAAGTCCGAAGGAAAGAATTACATAATGGTGGTAGTTGATAGACTTCCCAAGTATGCACACTTTTGTTCATTATCTCCTCAATTTAAAGGCAATATAGTTTCTACTGCATTTATGGAAACAATACAAAAGCTACATGGAAACCCAAAGATTATTGTAACTGACAGAGATCCCATTTTCACTAGAAATTTTTAAATGGAATTATTTCATGTTTGCGTACTTCGTTAGATCATGGCTCATCTTAACATCCTAAAATTTATGGGAAAATTGAGACAGTGAACAAATGTTTGGAAGGATATCTTTTTTGCTTTGTATCCGATAAACATACACAATGGGTCAAGTGATTGCCTCTGGTTGAATGTTGGAATAACACTTCCTTCCATACTGTAGAAAAAATGACCCCATTTATGGGACTTTATGGATATCATCGACCATCCATCACATCATCTTTAAGACACAGTTCTAAGGTCCAAGTAGTGGAATATCACATCGAGCATCAACGAAAACATTTTCAACTCTTAAAGGATAACCTCACTTTGGCGCAGAATAAAATGAAACAATAGGCACATCAACATCGTAAAAAAAGAACTTTTGATGTAGGTGACTGGGTATTTCTACGACTACAACCATACAAGCAAATGTCCCTCAAGCAAGCTAAGAAGGATAATAAATTATCACGAAAGTATTATGGTATGTACAAGGTGTTGCAAAATATTGGTACTAAGGCATACAAATTGGAGCTTCCTGCATCTTCCACGGTGCACCTAGTTTTCCATGTTTCAGGCTTAAACAAGGTTATAGGTGACAAGATCATAGTTCAAACAATATTTCTAGAACTTGTTGAGGAAGGAAAAATCATATTAGAACCTAAAGCACTCATAGACACAAGAACTCGACAACTACGAAATCGATCAATTTCAGAGTATCTCATCAAGTGGAACAGCTTACCCGCTGAAGATTCCACATGTGAGGATGAGAATTTTATATAGAATCATCCAGAACTACTCAAGAATTGAGGAAAACACCTTTTTTTAAGGAGAGGGGTATGTTAGGTCCCTATAATACTAGTGTATTCCCCCATTATTATTGTCATTGTATCCATTATTGTTATAGTTGTCCCCATATTATTATTATTGTGCCCCATAGAAGCCCACTATTATTATTGTTGTGCGCTCACATTATTATTGTTATGTCAGCTTTGATTATATTATGAACCCTTAGACTCCTATATATAGAAACAAGGTTTTTTCATTTGAATCATCCAATAATTATTCATTTGTGTAATGTAAAGTAGGTTTCCCCCTCAAAGAGGCTAATTTTGAAGTCATTGATCTATCTTTTCTTATATTTTGTGAGTTGGTTACATAACATCATACCTACGACCTTATGCTTGATTTTGGCTTGGGCCTTGACTTGAATGTTGATTTTCACCCCTTCCACTTGAGCTTGGCTGCCTCTTCCACCTTTGTGTTGGATTCTTCATCTTCCTCTATCATTTGATCTTCCTCTACCTCTACCTTGACCTAACAAAACTTGTGTCTTGAAGGCATGCTCCAATGAGGAATTTGTTTCTCTATTTGGTCTATGTTCATGAGAAATCAGTGATGCATGAAGCTTATCCACTGAGAGCTATGAGATATCCTTTTTGTCTTCTATGGTCACAACAATGGCATCAAATCTTGTTGGCAGACTTCTCAAAATTTTCTCAACTATTCTCCTTTCCTCAAGTGTGTCACCCTCAGCCCTGATTTGAGTAACCAATCCAATTACATGTGTAAAATATGATTCTACATTCTCAGACTCTTTCATACAAATTGTCTCAAAGTTTGTCCTCAGCATTTGTAGTTATTTTGGCTTCGCTTTTGCCATGCCTTGGTAAGCTCTCTAGAGGGTATCCCATGCTTTCTTGGACTTTGTTGGTGTTTCAATCCTTGGGAAAATACTTTTATGCACTGCTTAAAAGATGTAGAATAGGGATATTGAATCCTTCTTCCTGTTTTCCCTAAACAAATCCTTTTCTACTTGTGTCAAAACATATTTGTTGCTACATTTGCTAGTTCTTGGAACCCATTCTCCACCAAATCCCAAATGTCTTGAGAAGAAAACAGGGCCTTCATTGTAATAGCCCAATAGTCATAATTATGTCCATTAAATTAAGGTATATGAGGATTAGTCAAGATTGTGCTTGATGCTTCCATTTCTAACTATAAAAAAAATAATCTCTACTCGTAAATACACTCCCAAAAATCTACCTTCAAAACAATGTTTAACTCCCAGTAAAAACACTTATTTTTACACTAATAGAGTTTAACCTGGATTTCATACAATGTGAAAGAAATTAATGGGCGTAGAGGAGAGGAGTCTCCCTCAACAAATCAATTGTGTAGGTCAAATATTCATTGAGGCAATCAAATCGCAAATAGATAGAAGCTTAAAAAACACAAAAAATGACTCACGATAGAAAAAAGTAAAACAGAGTCGTTGCGGTAAAACTAGAGTGAAAGTTTAAAGCCATATTGCAACTAACCATACTTAGATTATGATATCAAAACATATGAAAATACATTCGCTTGATAAATGGAGGTTGCAGCTGCAAGTAAAAAAACATTCTTGCTCTCATTTACATTTCACCAGAGGTTGCAGAGTAACTCTCTATAAAGCCTGTAACTAATGTGTTTTTATGCGCCCACCACAAATTGATCCACAATTTTCTCCTCTTCACATCTCAGACTTACACCCTCGACAATCCAAAACAATTTTACATTCATATTTCTCAAAACATACATTTTTGACACGTTAATGCATGCTTGAACAAAACATTAAGACACAGGATGGGAGATTGTACATAAAATGTTTTTTCTGAACTTGCAAAGGTTGCAGATTGCAAGTAAGAGTTTCAGAGTAAATCTTTGACCATGCATTTCGCAAAATCTGTATTAAATACTCATTTGACTTTAATTATCTGATGTGTGTTGCAGAATGGACAACTTATACTCCTGCTCAAAAATTTTGTCCCTCAGCTTGCCAACAAAATTTTCAACCTCCAAAAATCTACTTGGCCAGTATGGTTGCTATCAATGTATTTAACACGGTGGTTGGGATTAATTTTCCAACAAAAATATCAATCAATTAATATTTAAATCTATTCATAACAAGGTTTTCGGTGAGTTTATTAAAAGCACCCATTTTTCAAAAATCAATCAATGTTGTCAATTTCTAGTCCCTTCTATTATGGCATATGGATTATAGGAATAACAATAAATGTTTTGATATAGATAACGCAGGTATAGAGCTTGCATTTATGGTTGAGTGTTAACATAAAAAAACATATTAACAATTGACACTTTAAAACAAATGAACATAATTCTGTATTGTAAGATAACCATGATATTATAATAGTTAGACTAGTTTTGGGAATCTACTAATATAGTTTTCAATAAGATTGTTATTTTTTATTGTTTAAAATGCACTTTTTTGAATGCATAAATGGGTTTAGCACCCTAAAACCCACTGATGCAATTTTTGTAGATTAAATGACTCAAAATTATTATCTTTAAAAATATCTACCTATTTTGAACAAAATTGATTAGAAAGACTTATTCGGAAAAGCTTCATTTCGTCTATGAGTTTGACTAAGCATAGTGGTATATAGTGGGTTTAATTCCCCTTCCACCCTGATTCTATTCTAGCGATGTAGCAAAAATTTGAACAATTTGAGAGATATTAGCATGTCTCATAAAAATTTAAACAAATTGAAAATCCTGATCTTGATATTAAAGTGAATAATGATAGAAATTATAATAATTACCATGAACATCTCCTATTCACCAATAACCATGAAGAAAAAAATAACAAGATTGGTCAAGGTCATTTTATTCGTCTCTATCATTTATAGATACAGTGCCCCAGTGACTTATATAGATAGATGGATCTACCTAAGAGCATGACCAAATATTTTTGTGTGAGCCCAATATCCTTAAACTTTTAAACTAGTGTCGAAATATCCGATGTTGGGGGCAGGATCCTATTATTTGCGGTTGATTTTCTTGCAGTTATGTTATCCCTCCTCTCTAATAGCACCTCCCATAATGTCCCTCCTGTCTTCTCATATCAAAAAACAACTCTTCAATGTCACTGATTTATAATCATAGATCTCCAATCTTATAAATCCAAGCTTATGAAATATAAATTTGCAGCAATAAGGCAATAAAATTTTACCAACACCACATAATTGCGGGCTACCATTGCAAGTATATCAGTACAGGAAACATTTCTAGGGCATGCAGGTTAAAAATCTTCTTTGATTCCATTTATGAATTCAAAACCACAGATAAATTAAGGTTGGGAGTTGTCGTCTTCTCTCCCTCAGAAGTTGGTGTGTCATCCAGCACCACTGAGCCATCACATCCCTACACATAACTTCCATTTCTTGGTCAACTATCCATTACAATTAAATGAATCATTACTAAAATCTTAAGTCTCTTTATAATGATAATATTTTCACATCTCAATGTGTCATAACACATTAGATTGAGACTTCTTTAGCTATGATTGGCATACCAGGTACAAATAATTTTCATCTATCGGTGGAGAAATTTGTTGTTATTTTTATTGTACCAATTTCTTGAATTTGGTAAATTATATCATTGTCTTTTGTACTTATATCCATGAGTTGTAGATCAGATGGTTTATGTGGGGCTTATTTTATGGCTTGTTTTTAAGTTTAAATTTTCATAAGAGGGATTGAGGGTGAAAGCTAACTCTAGAGATAAAAACTAAGGAACTTCTAAGTTTGACAAGTTTTGACCTAGTTTGTACAATAAGACCATCCTTATGCCTATTACAGATTCCAAAATATTCCAGAAATCAATTAGGAATGAACAAAGTCAACCTGCGTCATTTAGTATCCTAAATATTTTTGGATCCACAATCAACATAATCTCAAGGTGGCAACATTTTATATTACAATCTTGATAGCAATATTCTACTTTTAGACAATTTATTTTTCCATGCTATATTAGAATTATTTCTAACCTAAACCTGACCTAGATTGAAAATAAAATGTCCATAATAATGAATAAAACCAACATATATCTAGTGTAAACCTAAATAAATATGCCAACAAAATTTAGAATCTCTTGATGTGTAAATCTCAATGCTTCTTTTCTTTCTCTAACCTAAATACCATAAACATTATATGGATTCCTTCTTCCTCTCTGAATATATCATATATAACAAAGTTACCTTTTACATTACTAGGAAATCAAACTTGACATATAGAACCTATAGGACCTATTATTCAAATAAGACCTAAGATCCAAATGGATGACAATGAAGCTAATTGCATATGAAGATTAAGAAAAACCCATAGGAAGGAGCTAGTCCAATGTGATGTTGTAGAGGAGTTTTGGTGAAAATGAGGGAATCGACAACCTCTATGTTAATGGAGATAATCTGAAATAGAAATATATATTAATATATGTTCTTGGAGAGAAATCTATTCAAGAAATATATATTAGCAACTATACACTATTATGGAAAATTTGATCTTTATGTACATGAGAGAGCTCTTCAAGGATAATTTCGTTGCTAGTTAGTTTTTCGTTAACAAGTAATATTCAAAAAGGAAGGAGTGGTGACTCTATATAGAATTTTTGGTGTTAATATCTATTAACACTCTACTCATAGCCAACTATGGTCAACCATGTTCAACCATATTCAACTATGTTTTATAAAATCAAACATGGTCAACCATGGTCAAATGTCGCATTATGACGAAGACTGTCTTGATAAGAAAATAAAATATGGTTAAGAATTGTCAACCATGGTCCAATGTCACATTTGTGACAAGGATTGTCTCAATATGAAAATCAACCATGGTCAACCATAGTCATCCATGTTTATTTTAGTGTTTATAATAAACCTTGGGTTTAATATTATTCCCTTGGGTTCATAATCCTTTGGGTTTTAGTATTAATCCATTAGGTTTAAAATATCAATCCCTTGGGATTATAATACCAATCATGGTCAACCATGGTTATTCATAGCCAACCATGGTCAAATGTTGCATTATGAAAATGGTTGTCTCAATACAAAAATCAACCATGGTCAACCGTGGTCCAATGTCAAATGGTAACAAATATTGTCTCGATATGAAAATCAATCATGGTCATGCATGGTCAACCATGGTCAAAGGTTTCATTGTGACAAGGATTGTCTCAATATGGAAATCAACCATGGTCAATCATGTTTACTTTAGGGTTATAATATTTATCTTAGGGTTTATATACCTTGGGTTTATAATTTGTATCATTTGGGTTTATTATTCCCTTAGCTTTATAATATCAATCCCTTGGGTTTTTAGTATTAATCCCTAGGGTTTATTATTCCCTTGGGTTTATAGTATCGATCATGGTCAACAACCATGGTCAACCATGTTTTATAAATTCAATCATAGTCAAACATGGCCAACCATATTTTATTAAATCGTTCATGGTAAACCATGGTTAATCATAGTCAACCATGGTTAATCATGGTCATCCATGGTCCAACATCGTATTGTGACAAAGATTGTATCATTATGAAAATCAATCATTGTCTTAACCATGGTCCAATGTCGCATTATGACAAAGATTGTCTCAATATGATAATCATGGTCAATCATAGTCAACCTTGGTTAAGAATGTTCAACCATATTTTAAAAAATAAAACATGGTCATCCACAGTCAATCATGGTCAACCATGGTTGAACATCGCATTGCGACAAATATTGTCTTAATATGAAAATCAACCATGGTTAAGCATAGTCAGCCATGATCCAACGTCACATTATGACAAGGATTGTCTCAATATGAAAATCAACCATGGTCAACCATGTTTATTTTAGTGTTTAAAATATTTATCTTAGGGTTTATATACCTTGGGATTAGAATATTAGTTCCTTGGGTTTAACATTACTCCCTTGGGTTCATAATTCCTTGGTGTTTTAATATTAATCCCTTAGGTTTATTATTCCCTTGGGTTTATAATATCAATCCCTTGGGTTTATAATATCAATCATGGACAACCATGGCTAATCATAGCCAACCATGGTCAACCATGGTCAAATGTTTCATTGTGATAATGATTGTCTCAATATGAAAATCAACCATGATCAACTATGGTTGAAGATCTCATTGTGACAAAGATTATCTCGATATGAAAATGAATCATGGTCAAGCATGGTCCATTGTTGCTTTGTGACAAGGATTGTGTCAATATGGAAATCAACCATGGTCAACCATGTTTATTTTAGGGTTTATATTATTTATCTTAGGGTTTATATACCTTGTGGTTATAATTTTTATCCCTTGGGTTTATAATTCGCATGGGTATATAATATCAATCCCTTGGATTTATTAATCTCAGGGTTCATATTCATAGGGTTTAATATTATTCCCTTTGGTTTATTCTCCCTTGGGTTCTTATTATTAATCCCTAGGGTCTTTTATTCCCTTGGGTTTATAATATCAATCATGGTCAACCATGTTTTATAAATTCAATCATGGGAAACCATAGCCAAATGTCATATTGTGACATATTTTTTGAATATGTGAATCAACCTTAGTCCAATTTCATATTCTAATAAAGATTCTATCGATTTGAAAATCAATCATGGTCAAGCATGGTCAATCATGGTCCAATGTCACATTGTGACAAGGATTGTCTCAATATGAAAACCACCCACGGTCAACCATGTTTATTTTAGTGTTTATATTATTTATCTTAGAGTTTATATACCTCGGGTCTATAATAGTAGTCCCTTGGATTTAATATTATTCAATCATGGTTAACCATGTTTTATAAAATCAATTGTGGTCAACCATGGTCCAATGTCGCATTTTGACAAAGATCATCTCAATATGAAAATCAAACGTTGTCTTAATCATGGTCCAACATCGCATTATGACAAATATTGTCTCAATATGATAATCATTGTCAACAATGCTCAACCATGGTCAACCATGGTCAACCATGCTTTATAAAATCAAATCTGGTCATCCATGGTCGAATGTCACATGTCACAAACATTGTGTTGATATGAAAATTAGTGACTGTTAGGCATGGTCAACCTTAGTCCAAGGATTGTTGCAACCATGGTCAATCATGCTTATTTTAGTGTTTATAATATTTATATTATTTTGGCGTTTATAATGTTTAATTAACAATACTTATATTAATATTTAATTAACAATATTAACAATAGATATAGGCATAGTCTAACTCATAGATGAAATAGAATTTTTCAACGAAATTCAGTAAAATAATTTTAAGAAAGAATGTAATTTTTTTTTTTTTTTGCTTAAAATGAACTTTTGAATGCATAAATGGATTCAACACCCATGGGGCACTCAAAATCTACAAATTAAACAACTTAAACTCGAGTTTTTAAAAGTATCTATTGGGTTTTAGTTACAATTAACCAAAAAAAAGGTCGTGAAAAGGGCTATTCCATCTATAAGTTTTTTTTTTCTCGGTAAAAGACTATCTAAACTATTGTATTATATGTACATTGAAACTTTTACAATCAGTGAAGCATGCCGTCCAGGGCCAGCAGTTGCACCCTGGATTTCTGGCTTGAGCACAGAAAGCTCCCACGCGGGGGCTGTGTCTACAAAATTCCCAGCATTCAAAGGCTCCCACGCAGGGGCAACATCAGCTAAATTTCCCATAACCCTTTTCATAATTAACATCGTCTCTCCAGAGAGGCCCAGCAGACATAAAAACTAAAGCACTAAGGTGCGGCGTTACACAAAATAGACACATGACTGCCCACGCAGGGGCGCATTACTAAAATTGACTGAAGATTATGGCTATCAGATAGCCAAATCTGATCCAACATGAACTTAACAGAGTTGAGAATTGACCAAAGACCATTCAGACATGAACAAGACAGAGGCAGAGGTGTTTGCTGCCAGACAACATAACCATAATGCAAAACTAAATTACCCGGTGTTGCTTCAATCCTGGGATCGGGCGGAGGGTGGACGAAGAGCTGCAAGATGTGCCTCAGCCTCCTCACATAGGCTTTTGTCCTCCACGACGTATGCCCAGCCATGGCCCTCTTCGACGCCTTCCCACATCGCCCTCCATTTCTCCTCGGTGATGCCCGGAGGTGCTGGCGCCAATGGTGGCGAGGGAGCTTGCATGGGTTCCTTCCCCCTGCTGCCAGCTTCCAACAATGGTTGCGCAGCTGTTGCATCCACTCCATCTCCGCCTGGTGGCATTGGTGGTGGCGCGACCGAATCTTTCTCTCCAGAATCTCCCTGAGGCGATTCCAAAGTACCTTGTTGATCCCCATCTTCCGCTTCTTCAGGAGATTTGGTGAACAGGATTGAGATGTGGGCATTGATGCCCGCGTTCTCCGACGTGCTGCCCAAGGAGAAAATGACAGAGCCAAAGGCCGGAAGCCCCGTCTCTTCCGCGCTCGCACTACCAACCTCCAAGAACTGTCTAGCCTGCAATGGTGTTGCTTTCGCCCTCTGATGGCAGTAGCAACAGCAACAGTGATGATGCTCCTCTTCTGCTGGGCGCCGAGAGGATGATCCTCTCCCTGGACCTCTCCTGCTCGGTTGCCGCTCTCGAATCCTTGCCATTGAGCTTTCACCACGTTTGCCCTGTTCCAAGACCTCTGCCAACTGGATGATGACCCCGCGGTGCCCTGTGGGAGAATTCGAAGGCTGAATTGCCACAGAAGCGCAAACACCAGATAAATTATACCATCGTTTCCGCTCGGAGTACCACAAACTACTGAAGTTGCAGTAATCCTCCCCAGACCAGGCTTTGCATGAGCGTCGAGCCTTAAATTTATCCCTAAACTGCTTGGCCTGTAATTCTTCCTCACGACCTTCCCTATGGTGGCATACCCAAGATACTGTGACTGCACTGCAGGGTGGTGGAATGTCCCCCCAATCCAGTTTCCCCTGACCCTGCAGAAATCCTTGCTCAGCCTTGTTATGAAATTGCAATACGCCATCCTGCGTATGAATAAGCACTTCGAGGCTTCAGTGCGAGCCCGCCTTAATGGCTTTCTGAACATCCATACTGTCCCTCTGCTCGGCATTGAATGCCTGGAGCTCGGGCCTTCCAACCTTAATTCTTGACGGCGTATGACCATAACTGCTTATCTCTGGCACGGGGCAGCACATGCTATGCATGTGTCTCGTCCGTCTCAGACGTGCCTTCACCCGCATCCGGGATATTCCATCTATAAGTTAAAATACACCATATATATTAATAAAATAATATTAATAAATAAAATAATTATAATTAGTTATTTATTATTTATTTTTGTTTTGTGTAAGTTGTCTTTTATCTTGCAGGCTTGGGCTGTGCTGAAGACTCAAACCCTGGGCATTAAGCCATCAAAGTCACTTGTGGATCGCATTTGGCTCGGGCCACACCAGCCCTTTATTTGACTAGATTTTTTCACATGTCTCTTCTCGTTAACACAGGGCCTAACCACCCCCTGTGAGGTTTGATCCTAAATCGCCTTGCTGACAAGACCCATCCTCAACTCGTTGTGCTAGTGGGACTTGACTATTATTATTTATTAATTAATTATGAATTAACTAACTAATTATTTATTTAATGACTTAATTAATAATGGATGAAATAAATAATATTAATATTTATTAATTAATATTGTTATTAAATTTAATTAACAATAAAAATATTAAGCTACGTCTTTTTGGTAGAAATCACATAAGAGAAAATTTTGGCCAACACGTTTCAAACCAACAAGTATGGTTCATCATCAGGACTACATGAAGAGGTAGACCATGGAAATGTACTAAGGCTTTCATCAGAGCTGAAAAAGGTCCCAGTGCTAAGAAATATACCAAGGATCAATTTACTAGTTCATCTTCCTTTTATGCAAGGGACCACTCACAAGATTGCGAGGATCCTAAGGAAGCATTAGGTGGCTTCAACCTTTAGGCCTTTAAATACCATTTGGAGTTCCCTTAGATCTGTAAAAGACCCAGTGGACCCCAAGAATATGAAGGGTGTTTACGTTATGACATGCTTTTATGGGACTCCTTACATTGGTGAGACCAGTCGCTCGATTAATCAAAGGATTCGTGAGCATTCCGTTGACATCAAGCATGGCAGGACCCGCTCATCTGCTTTGGCAGAGCATGTAGATAAATCTAAGCATCACATCTGCATTGAGGAGGCCCAAGTCGTTGCTAGGGTTAGTCATTTCCATCATCGTAAATTGAGGGAGGCCCTAGAAATTGAAAAAATACAATAATTTGAATACAGATGATGGTTGGAATATTAGTAAAAGTTGGGTCCCAAACCTGTCCTCTTAGTTTCTTAGGCTTCTTTTTGGGGTTTATTTTGTTTGTTTGTTTACCTATGTAGGTATTGCGTCCTTTTTATAGTATTTGTTGTTGATTTATTCTTCATTAGAGTTTATTTTCTTGATCCTTCGTGATTTTTATCTATTTTATCCTCCTATTCGTTTTTAAATTTTTTTAGTATTTTTGTTATTTGTTTATTGGGCCTCGGCCCCATATTTTATTG